>CM076584.1:395203556-395395318 GCA_034641835.2 Pinus albicaulis
TGCATGTCAGATCTCATAGGTTCATTGTATTTTGTTGTAGAAGGTCCTGCTTCTTCTTATTTGTAACTGATGCCAGTTTTTTCATTGTAAGATCGTTTATTGTTGATGAGTTCTTCCAATGCCCTTGTGCTGTTGGCATAGTTTTGGATAGTTTTTCCTTTCTTCACTTCCTCCTGCAACGAGACTACTTCGGATTTTAATTATTCCCTTTCTTGGTTGCTTTCTTCCAACTTCTTTTGAAGTGACTCTTCAATGCATTTGTGTTCTTCAACTTCAATTTTGAGACCTTGAACTTGTTATTCAAGAGTATTGGAACAGATCTTCTCTGCCTTGAGATCTTTTATAAGCTTGATTGCTTCCTCATAAAATTATTCTATGGTCCATCCTTCTTCTTCGTTGTTTGATATCTCTTGTTTATTGTGCTTGGCCATAAACAATACTCTCTCATTGGCTTCTTCTTCACTGTAATTTTCTTCTTCGGATGATGAGCTATCTTCTTTAGAGAGAAAGTTCCTTTTGGATCCTTGCTTGTTGAATTTCTTAAAGCCTTTCTTTCCTTTTGAGTTGCCATTACTTATGTTTGGACATTTTGCTGCAAAATGCCCAAAACAATGTTACCAATGAAATATGTAACCTCATTGTTACCTACTTTTTGAAGTATAAAGAAAAACACCTGATTTTGAAAAAGTGGCGATGCAGAATCAAGAAAAAAAAAATTGAGCATGTTTTTGGCACTTCAAGTTTTTTTCATTTTGTCTTTTTTTTTTAATTAAATTTTTTTTTCTTTTTCAAGTGATGTTTTTTATGTCGATTTTGAATAGTGGTGGTGTATCATCACCAAAGTTTTTTTATAGAATTGATTTTGACACTATAGATTTTCTAATGTCTTCTTCTTCTGTGAGATGTTTATTTTTAAGTGCATTTTTGTACTTCTGTTTTAAAAATTAAAAAAAAACAATTTTTTTTAAAATAAAAACTTGTAATGATATCTTCACTTTTTCACATACATAAAAGATGGAAAAAGGGTCAATATTCTAAAGTTTATATTTTCTATATGTTTATGTATTGTTAAATAATTTTTCAATGTACATCAAAAAATTGTCACTAAAAAACCAATATTTTGAACCATATGACAAAAAAATACAAATTTTCAATATAAATACAATGCAAAAAATACACTTTTACAGAGTTTTTGTTGGAAAAAACATGTTAAATAAACTAATTTTTTGGGAGAATATTAACAAAAAAACTTATGAAAACAACATTTTTATTGAATTTTATGTCAAAAAATAATAGCAATCACATGTTTTTTGCAAAAAAAAAGGGTCGTTCTCATAAAATATCAAAGTCTAAACATTACAAGTAAAACTGATTAATAGTTCTAAAAAATAAGCTTTGTTTGCAAGCATAACTTAAACATCATCAACAATATCAACTAATACATCTTCAACATCATCTAGAACAACATTGATGGCTTCTTCCGCAACATTTTCTTCTTCATTTTGATCATTGTCGTCTTCTAATAGATCTTTCATGTTAGCAAATCCTCCAAAGTGTCCCTTTCCAATCATTCCATATAATGGTGGTTGAGGTTCCTTTGCTTTTTTTTCCACACGTGATTCATTAAAATCTCCTTTCCTCAAACCAACTTCTTGCTTCGCATCTGGAAGGAATTTAAGAGCGTTAATTCTTTGTTGAATAAATTTGCATTGAACTGGATCTTTCTCAATGGCAATGCAATTTATTCCTTTTTGTAGGCAACATGCTAGTGTTGTACCTAATCATCAAGCACAAAAAAAATAAGTAAGAAAATTACTATGGAGACATAAAAAGTAAAAAAGAAAATATTTAAATTTAAATTTGTATATTAAAACTTACCTGAACCTGAGAATAAATCCAAAACCCATTCTCCTTCATTTGAACATAGATCTATAAGATAGTTGATCAATGCTTGTGGTTTTTGATAAATGTTAACTATATCTCCTTTTGCATCTTTATCCTCATATGTTAGTTTTCTTACAACTGCATCATAAACCAATACTTGACTATGACTCTTCCCATATACTCGATTCATAATAATATTCTTATAGCTATCGTCTTTTGTCCAACATTCAACATGGATGAACTCATAATCATTTATAATAGGCTGATCTTCGGAAGAAACAATATTTGACTTTTGCCTGTAACATAACATAGTAAAAGTTCAATTAAATTTTACATGAATAAAAAAATTTAGGAGAAATCAAACATACAATTTCAAAGTCTTACCATGTAAGTAGCATCCTTGATTTTGCTTTACCCTTGAAGCTTGTTAATAACATTGGAAACTGTGTGTCTGAATGAAATGTCACAAATCGCCAAAGTGGTGATGTTGTCACTTCTTGAAAACCCGTAACCACTTTACTAAAAGCTTGATAAGTATATGGTCCTCTATTGATATTCAATGTCTGGGAAATTGAAACCATGAGGAATATATGCAATAACTAGACCATATTCCCTTTTAGGTATTAGTGATGCAATGTCTTCACAGTCACCTTGTATTATTTGATATTGGACACTGTCGAGCCCATTCCAAATGTAATGATTAAGAGTAGGATCAAGTTCAACATTCATAAGATGCTTCCTTCTCATGTTCTCCATATTAATTTTTTCAATAAAGCTTTTGAAAGTATCTGGTACTCCATTTCCATCCTTCTTCGACATCTTTAATGACACACACACACACACACACACATATATATATAAGTAATAAAATAAAAATAGTTTAAATATGAATAAAATGAATTTATAAATCAACATACCTTATTGAATGCAATATAAAACTCTTTTAGTGTTGATGTAGAACTTGCTTTTGGGTAGTTGCGTACAACATCATCCCAACTGTCTTCATTCAACATATTAACCATGTGTATTTTCATAAAAAAATTCTGACTGAACAAATCAAGTTAAAAGCATTAATTTACTGACATGTATAACAAATTTTACCAACATCATTATGTTTTATTTAAAAGAAAATTATAATGAAAGAAAAATAAGAAATAATTCAAGAAACTTACTTTTGAAATTCTGCACACATTTCTTCCATTGATAATTCACCCGACTTCACATGGGCTAATACTGATTTGACTAATTTATCATCCTTCACACCTTGCATTGTTCTCCAAGGTGTGATAGTCATATCCTTTGGAAGCTGCTTCATTTCAGGACCCGCCTTACTGTTGGTACATATTATGGGTTTACTCTTTCTAACCTTCTGATTTTTTATGGAAATATTCTCCCACCGATCAAAAATCTCATCAATCAAATCCCATACCTCCCCAGTTCTAAATGCCAATTGAAAAATGTTATTTGTGCCTCTGAAGAGATTTGTATTCAATTTTCCATCTTTTGATTTTTTTTCATCAATTTGATAACTTGTTTCCATTAAACATTCCTTTCGAAATGCTACACTAACTTGTGTCTTATCCCCACCACATTTTTCTATGAATTCATTATGAATAAATCTGACCCTTTGGATGAAATTCATTTTCATTATGTACTCATTATCTGCATTATGATCCCATGCCAATAACTTTGATTCCATTTCTGTTAAGCCAGCGTAAATGATGCATTTCACTGTTTGAAAAAGATAGTTATTGGGATATTCTGCAATCAATTGTCTTTTAGCCTCTATTGAATGGTTTCCTCCAATTACATAATATTTATAATCAAAACATTTTTCCTTGTCAAATGCTTGTTTGTTGGGAACCTGACATGGATCGACAAGAACCACATAATCCACCACATGCGCATATGGATTGAACCTGAACAATGTTTTCAGATTATGTACATGTAGGTGATGGGACTTTCTAATTTGATATTGAGATTGTCCTTCATCTGGGCCATAAAATTGGTTAACATTAAGCTCAAATGTTTGGCCACCAAGAATTAATTTATTCTTCCTCAACTCTTGTCGAATAGCATTTTGTTTTGTTTTAATAATGCCATCCTCTAACTCAGCACCTGGTGTTATGATTTACCTGCTTCCGTGACAGCTTTCAGTTTGTTCTTCACTGCTGCTCATGACCTTTACAGGTTCACCAATATTTGATTTCCTAGTCTTATTGGATAACATATCGGTTTTTTTATAAACAAGCTCTCATTCATGAGGTAAAAGAGAGACATCTTTGGCGATTTTCCTTTTTGGTGTCTGATCCGTTTTCTCCTTTTGCACAACAGTTCTAATCTCCTCCTCACTAATTCTATCATAATTTTATGTTTCATGTTCGACACCTTCAAAAGAAACATGTTTAAGTTTACTAGATTGACCCACCTTAGTGACTCTTGGTTGATCCCCTCTTTGTACTATTGCAGTGTCATGAGCTATTGCTCTTTGCTTCAATCTCCTTTCCTCTGCTTTTTCTTTTTGGAAAGTGTTGATCACATCCATAACATTTGGCACCAACATATAAATACCTTCAAACATGTTTGAAAGACTCGGAACAAAATCCTATGAAACAAAATAAAACATGTCAATGATCAATAATTTATTTAAAATTGAATCATCCTTACAATAATGCATAGAGGAAATAAAAATAAGCATACTTACAATGTGATTTTCAATGTTGCTTGATATTTCTTCAGAAAATTTTGAAGATATTTCATCTGTGTCATATTTGACGATTGATAGACGATATCTAACCTTCTCACGTTTCTGAGCCTTCCTTGCAAGAACATAAATAGTGTTTGTATTCGGGACCATACATATGTCTCGTACTCTGCCCATCACATCATATGGCTCATTTAAGTCAATCGTACCAAAAATCAGATAGATGTGTATATCAGCCTCCGTTTCACTGTCTTCAAGATACCATGAGAAATCAATTTTATCTATTTCCTCGGCGTTCTTCCAATCAGAAATAAGCTTTAATGAACCTGGTGCCCCACTTGCTTGACTTTTATTAGTGTGTGCAACAATGTCCTTATTGCGTCCAATAGTGTCCATAGTGCGTCCAGCTGCAACTTTAGATTTGGGAGTTGTATCCATAGTGCGTCGAGCTGCAGCTGTAGATTTGGGAGTTGCTGCCCTAGGTGCAGAAACATTCACAGAAATATTCTTTGATGCCATCTTCCTGATAATATATATATATATATATATATATATATATATATATATATATTAGTTAATGGAAAAATAATGCGGATAAAATAAATTTAATAAACAAAATTTATTTCTAAAACTAAATAGCTTGAAATTAAAGCAGTAAAATTAACTATAAAAATTTTCATTTAAAAACAAAATATTATAAATCATATGTATATATATCTATATAATATGTTTTGAATACATTGTATAAAAAATTTAAAAACGTGTTTAAATTGTATAAAACAATTTTAAAAAAGTAAACTATTATTTTCAAACTTCAGTTTTTGTTTATTATTTAAAAAAAAACAAAAAAATTACTAATTATTTATAACAAATGTTAAAATTATT
This sequence comes from Pinus albicaulis, assembly GCA_034641835.2. Classification (NCBI taxonomy): domain Eukaryota; kingdom Viridiplantae; phylum Streptophyta; class Pinopsida; order Pinales; family Pinaceae; genus Pinus; species Pinus albicaulis. Next base: position 395,209,030 of record CM076584.1, read on the forward strand.
ATTATTATTATTATTATTTTTTTAAGGTGATTTTATTAAAAAAACTTATAATCTTTTAATATATTTTAAAATTTTAAAATTTAATTTTACATTACATAGCAATTGAATAAAAATAAACAAAATAAAATAAAAGAAAAATTTATTTTACTCTTCTCTCTTTTTCTTTCTTTCTTTTTTTATTTTATTTTATTTTATTTTTTAATGAATAATACTAATTCTATTTATAAAACATATTGGTACAAAACTGCCTCAGTTTCAGCTGTGTGAGCCTGAAAACTGGGCTTGATACCCATGCTTAACATAAATACTGAACTGCCCTGAGTGGGAAACTAGTTCTTTTGAAGAAAATTTCGCCGCCCTTGGAAGGGAAATCGGCATATTGTCCATGCTTTTTAATATAACAGGAAAGAGCAAACTAAAATAGCATTCAACTTTTTCAGCTGATGAGTAGTACAAAAAACCAAAAATTCTCCCAAGATAATTGAACAACTGTACCATAGTAAGCTGAAGGGGGCAAAATTCATTGTTCATGAGCTGGGGAGGGTGGCTCCTCCACAATTCTACACCAGTACTCATCCCTTCTATCTTCATTTTCCTCCTTTAGCGCGCTGTCCTTGTTGGTGAAGTCCACCTGCATGCTATCCTTTCCTAGGTAGGAATGCACAATTCAAATGGGCGCCACGGGATTCAAGACTTCATTCTTTGCCGGAGAGGGATGAGGGCTGAGCATGGTGGAATTAGGGCCAGACACAGGGGCGAGTGAAAAAATAGCAGACTCTTCTCTAAGGGTAACTATGATAAAAGCTGTGAGGATAGGCTTATCGAGGGAACATTCGAAGAAGAATTCCGCTCTCTGAGAGGACTGGCGGAGAGAATGACTGGCAGAAGCACGAGAAGCAGGGGAGATGGGTCTGGGAGGGTCGGTAGAAGGAGGCAGCGAGGGCTGGACGAAGTGAATATTACCAAATTGGCTTGCACGACCCCTTCGACTTCGAGTGTCTGGGTAATGGCCCCAAGCTATGTCCTCAGAGGAGGAATCAGAGGTCGAACTGGTGGAAGGTCAAGAGCGGGTCACACGACCTTTGCTAGCCCCACAACGACACCGCATCCTATGACGAAGCCGAGGCATTATCACAGAGTTGAGATGGTGGTGCTTGGGGCAAGAAGAGCAGGCGGTAGGCGAAGGCAACCAACAAGAATTGACAGTCTGGGCATGCAAACAAGAATTCAAACAATAGAAAGCACTCTGAGTGAAATGATGACCCGACAGCGTCTCCAAACAACCAAGGAGTGTGCAGCGGTGCCCAGTCTGAGTGCGAGCACTCGGCTCAGCACAAACAGTTGGGCAGACTCCACACAAAGGAGGCGGAGAGCTGCAAACGACGCAAGAGCAGGCCGAACTATCCAAAACAAACGCCATTGCAAACAAGACGAACGGAGTGAGGTGGTGAAAAAGCCGGGCTGATAGAGTAAATGCCATGCGAGCTGGCGAAGTTAATGCAGTGATTATGGCGCTTCAGAGGGTCATATGGCCATCCCATGCAAGCTCCCTTGGGAGTCGCCAAGGGACTGATGTCCCATCATCCCAAACGAACATCTGCATCCGGAAAAAACTTATTTTACTTTACATAGCAATTAAATAAAAAATTATAAACTTAAAATTATAAAAAAATAATATAAAATTTTATAAATTTATATAATCTTTTAATATATTTGAAAATTACAAATTTCTATTTTACATTACATAGTAATTAAATAAAAATAAACAAAATAAAATAAAAACAATTAAACAAAATAAAAGAAAAAAATAAATTTTTTATAATGTTGTTTTAATACTTAAATTTAAAAAAAAAAGAAAAAAAGAAATTTAAATATTTAAATGTTAAAAACAAATGTTATAATATTATATTTTTTATTTTATTTTTTTAATTCTATTGTTATATAGTTTTTTTTTTTAATTAATTTATTGTATTGTTATATTAAAACAAATGTTATTTATTTATTTATTATATTGTATTGTTTTTTTCTTTAATTATATAATGTTTAAAAACAAAACATAATTTTATATATTTGTTATATTTTGATATTTTTAACAATTATTATATAACAATGTTTTTATTATATGATATAACAATTTTTTTATTATTTATATATATAACAATGTTTTTATTAATTTTTAATTGTTTTATTAAAACAATTTATAAAAAACAAAATTTAAAAACAAAATTAAAAAAAAAAATAAATTTCAAAAAAAAAAAAATTTCAAAAAAAAATCATGGGGCTGCCGTAGACCATGCCCGCGGGGCGTCGGAGGCCGGCCGAGCGGTGCCACGGCGACAGCCTAGCTGGCCTCAGGGCTCCCGCTGGGCGGGAGGCCGATTCTCGGAATCGGCCTTCCGCCTAGCGGGGCCGCCCCCGTGGCGTCGCCTGGCCAGCCTCAGCCCCATGATTTATTTATTTATTTATTTATTATTATTATTTTTATATAATATAATTAACAAATAATTATTAAAACATTATTGAATAAATTTTTTTTTGTTAAAAATATCAAAATATAAAATATATATAAAATAAATAAATTAAAATTATTAAATAACAATTATGTTTTGTTTTTAAACATTATATAATTAAAAGAAAAAAACAATACAATATAATAATAATAATAAAAAAACATTTGTTTTAATATAACAATACAATAAAAATAAAAATAAAAATTATATAACAATACAATTAAAAAAAAAAAAAATGATATATAACAAAACAATAAAGAAAAAAAAAAATTGGAGATTTAAAATAAAAAGGAATAAAACTAAGATTTAAAATAAAAAATAAAAAAGAATATAAAATCAAAAAATTCCAAAAAAAAAAAAAAAACATTTTAAATAATGAAACCACTGATATATTTATGATAAAAAAAAACAAATAAAAAATGTTATAATATTACTATTTTTTTTTTTTAAAATTCTGCATGGTCGTTTTATGGATTTTTCTGTCTAGATTAACCTATAAGTCTTAAAAAAGAAAAAAATTTTAAATTTTTGTTCTTAAAACCTTAAAAAATTTAGTTCTTTTTACATTTTTTTCACTAAAAAAAATAAAAAAATAAAGGTTTTTGAACGTAAAAACTTTAAAAAAGTAGTTTTTGGACACAAAAAACTATAGAAAAACAGATTTTTCCAAAAATCGTCTTTAAATTGATAGAATAGAAGGAAAACTAACCTTTGAAATGCAAAAAGCTGCTGTCACCAATGCCAACACAACGCCTCCACAAAATTACGAATAGCAACACAATGCTTCCAATGCCAATGCAATGCCTTCACGAAGTTACCAATGCCAATGCAACACCTCCACAAAATTACCAATAACAACACAACGCCTCCAATGCCAATGTAATGCCTCCACAAAGTTACCAATGCCAATGTAACATCTCCAGAAATTTGCTCTAACAAATACCAGAAAGCGTGATGTGATGTGATGAATAGAAACAATCATTCCTATTATATAGCGAATATTGTCTGATTGGTTAACTGTTTAACGAATGTGGGATTAAAATTTCAAATTTAAAATATTTACATTTAGTTTATTATAGTTCATACTATAGTTAAAATACTTATTATTTGCATGTAGTTATAATAGTTAATATTTTATTTAATATTTACATGTACTAAATGTTGAATAATTCAAATATAATCTCAGATTAAAAATTAACATATGAAATACTTACATGTAGTTAATTATAGTTAATATTTTAGATAAAATAATTAATATTTGCATTTAGTTATCATAGTTAATATTTACATGCAATCAATGTTTAAAATCATGGGATTAAATTTTAAAATTTAAAATATTTACATGTAGTTAATTATAGTTAATATTATAGTTTAAATAGTTAATATTTACATGTTATTTTTGTAAATATTTACATGTAGTCAATCTTAAACCATTCAAATAAGAAAATTATTTTACTTTCGAAGACATGCATGAAAGGAATATTTTGTGGATATTTTGAATAGAAAATATGGTGAAATATTTGAAGACCAACAATTTATTAATAAATTTTGAAATATATTTTAAATGAATATAACGTAAGTTTAAAATTTAAAATTTAAAATATTTACATGTAGTCATTATAGTTAAAATAGTTAATATTTGCATGTAGGTATTATAGTAATATTATAGTTAATACTTACATCTAGTCAATGTTAAATCATTGAAATAAAAACATTATTTTAGTTTGAAAGACATCCATGATAGAAATATTTTGTAGATATTTTGAATATAAATATCGGTAAAATATTTCAACACAAACAGTTTATTAAAAAAATGTTAAATACATTTTTTGACTAATATTTGTAGCAAATATTTGAAATGAAAATTTTGGAGGGAAAGTTTTTCGCGAAATTTTTTGGGGGAAATTTTGGAGGAAATTTTTTCGTGAATTTTTCTGTAGGGAAAATTTGGAGGGAAATTTTCAGTCTTTAAGCTATATATTGTAAGTGGGAGAGGAATTTGTATCATTCAACCTATTCTTGTTGAAAGCCATGGTTTCTTCTGATAGCGAAGTTTTTCTTTGTACAACATCAACATCTTCGTCATGCAACAACTCTATTCAGAGTGATGAATATAACGAGAGTTCGTTCACCATGAATAGAGAGTAAAAAAAATGAATTGGTCGTAATCCTAAAGATGATGAGAACAAAATTGATGAGGCGCAGCAAAATGAAATTTCTGTAAATCGAGCGCCAGTGATACCACTTACTCTTAATCCTAAGGATTATGAAAGCAACAGTGATGGAGGGCATGATGAAGAATTTCCAGAGTCAAAAGTTTCACTTCGTCCTAATCCCAAGAATTATGAGGACACCATTGATGAAGAGGGAGATGAAGAATATCCACTTCAGCTTAATCTTAAGGATTATGCGAGAACAACAAATGAAGAGGGGAATGAAGAATCTGCAGAGTCAAAATATCCACTCTGTCCTAATCTTGAGGAGTATGCCAACACCACTGATGAAAAAGGGGATGTAAAATTTCCAGATTCAAAATATCAAATTCGTCTTAATCGTAAGGATTATGCAAGCACCACTGATGAAGAGGGGAATGATAATGTTTCAGAGTCAAAACATCCACTTCGTCTCAATCCTGAGGATTATGCCGGCACCACTGATGAAGAGGGAAATGAAAAATTTACAGCGTTAAAATATCCACTCCGTCCTAATCCTAAGGATTGTGCAAGCACCACTGATGAAGAGGGGGACGAAAAAATTCCAGAGTCAAAATTTCCACTTCGTCTTAATCCTAAGGATTATGTCAGCACCACAGATGAAGAGGCGAATGAAGAATTTACAGAGTCAAAATATGCACTTCGTCCTAATCCTAAGGATTATGTCAGCACCACTGAGGAACAGGGGAATGAAGAATTTGCAGCGTCAAAATATCCACTTCGTCCTAATCCTAAGGATTACGCCAGCACCACTGATGAAGACAGGAATGAATTTCCAAAGATAAAATTTTCACTTCATCCTAATCATAACGATTATAATTTAACCACTGATGAAGGGGGGGATGAAGAATTTCCAATAAATATAGATTCAAGGCATTCACTTATTCCTAATCCTAAGGATTATGAGAGCTTTAGTGAGGAAGGGGAAGGGCAGGATGAAGAAATTCTAGTGAATACAAATTCAAAGCTTCCACTTATGCCTAATCCCAAGGATTATGAGAGCACCACTGAGGAAGGGGAGGATGAAGAGTTTCTTGCAAATGATAATTTTAGAGGCACAAATCTGAATATTGCATTTTCTCCAAGTGACCATTTCAAAGACACTCATGGTGATGAATAATTGAATCCTCCCAGGGAAGAATTTGAAAGCATGGGTCAAGATGGTGAAGAATTTCTTTCGAGTCGGGGTTAAAAAAGTGCCGATGATTCTTGTGAAATGTTTTCTTCAACTGATGATGGTAAAGAAAATTTTTCAGGCAATGATGTTGATGAATTTCTTAACTATGTTGAGGATGATGATAGTGGGGATAATATTCCTCCTAATGGTGATGAAACTACTTTTACAAAGGATGATGGAATGATGAAGCCGTTGCAAGCAAATATTTCAACTAGGAGTAGGAGTAGACCTTTTCATATCAATCCAAAGCATTCTAGTTATACAAGGGCGATGGCAAAATATCTCACAAAAAGAAGTTTTGTCGTTCATTTGATTTCAAGTGAATGTTGTCGAAGGGATTACTTGAAAAATATGGATTTCAACTTTGTTTTGGAGAAAATGAAAACATATATGTCAATGAATAAAAGCATGCAAAATTTATATTTAGTGGGTTGCATGCAATCTACACTAGCAGGTTATGATTATCATATTGGGAATGTATTTCTTTGTAGAAAGACGTTCAAAATTTTGTATTAAATTGGTAATTGTCGTTTGTCAAGAATCCAGGATAGATTGGAAAGGGATCCCACATATTATTCAGAAGCACGTTATAAACGAGAGGTGGGGCCATTTTCAAATACTTCTAAGACATGGATGAAAGACTTCTTTTCAAATCAGGGAGAGTGTATGCCAAATAAAGACACAATACATATTCCAGATAATTTCTCGAGACGAGAAATATTCATGTTATACAAAGATTATGCAGACGCTGTTGAAGGAATTGGTAATTTTATTATATATTATTATTTTACAAGGATATGGAAAACTGAATTCAACAATGTTCTTATTCCTAATAAGACAAGGATGGGGATTTGCAGCACATGTGCTTCTCTTAAAGAAAAAAGAGATAAATGTCAAGGGGCAGAAAGAGGTATGGGTTCAAAACATTGTTTTTTAAAATTTGATACTTATCAACTATGAAAATATATTTATTCATATGTTTCTTTTATTTTATGTACAGATTCCATTGTCAAATAACTTCAAGACCATCACAATCAGCAAACAAGTGAAAGGAAAAAGTTGTATAAACATCGAAAGAAGTGTTATGATCATCCAAATAAATATCTAGGATTGATAATTGATGGTATGGACCAAAAGAAAACACTTCTTCCACATTTTGTCCGCACGCCAAATAAATCACAGGAGGAAAATTTCATTCAGTTTCACTTGGTTGGTCGTATGGTATTTAATGAGAAGATGTTTCCAAGAGTTTTCTTCACAACTCCAAATATTCACAATGATGCAAATCCGACCATAACTATAATCCATGATGTGGTTACTCATTGGTCTGGGATTCTTCCTGAAGTTTTGTATTTACAATTAGACAACACAAGTCGTGAGAACAAAAATCAAGTTCTTTTGGGTATCTAAACATGCTCGTTGAATTGGGGATTTTTAAAAAGATAAAGGTTGGTTTCCTTCTTGTTGGGCATACTCATGATCATATTGATCAAATGTTCAGCCGTTTTTCAGTAACATTGAGGAGGAAAGGTGTTGGGAGCCTGCCATCATTAATTGAATGTATTAAGAAATCGTACATTCCAGAGCCTGTTTTTCATGTGTTGGAAGAAACTATTGACATGCAAAGGTTTATTTTTGGATCGCATGGTGAGGAGAAATGCATTGAACAACTTAATGACATTAGCTTCCAGCATCAGTTTTGTATCAAAAAAATTGATAGGATAACACTTATATGGGGCAAGAAGTATTCAACTGTTGAAGAATGGGGACCATCATCAGGTTTAGCATTTTTGAAGTTCATTCCAGAGCGTCCAATATTTTCATCAAAGATATTATTATTACAGTCAGTTGCTGAACTCCATAATGCACGAAGGCAGAAGAGAGACATAAATTATTCTGAATGTCTAGAGGAAATTAAAATATGTATTAGAGATACATATGAGTACTTCGATGTTGCTGATTCAGTTTGGTGGGAGTCTTTTTTCAGTAATCAAAGTGATATGATTTCAAGATCAATAAATGGGGATACACTTTTGAAGACTCCTTTTTTTTTGCCACAAAATATGCCAAATGAACATGAACATCAGGAAACACACAATGTTGAACAACAACAGCCTCAAGCTATTATTAATTCCCCACGGGTAGAGGAAAGAGAAATCTATATTGGTTCTAGAAGATCACGTACACAACGTGAAGCCATGGAAGACCTTTACAGGGGTTCTGTGCAGGATCTTAAGGAGGGTTGCATGATAGTAGTGTTAGCAGATGAAGATCCACTTGGCTATCCATTCTGGATTGCCAAGGTTATAAAGGTCATTAATGAAAATGAAGAAATTACAGCTGTTGATGTACATTGGTATGCCACAAGTACCCACCCTTTCAATGGTGTGTACAAGCTAGAGATGGTAGTGGAAAAAAGAATTGGCAGAAAGAGAAAAAGAAAGGGCACAAATATAAATCGTCGCCGCACAGATGTCTTAAAATTGGAGGATGTTGAAATACTTGTGTATGACTTCAATTTGACAAAGAGAGGAACTCTTCGGTTGCAGACCATAAATATTTTGAAGAAATTGCTACCAGAACAATTACTGTTGAAATGGGACTCTGCAGAATGTAGACGTAGATCTACAAGACTTTTGAACTTTGAAATGGTGGGCATGCATGTTGACTCAGATGGAGCACTAGTTGATGAAAGAGAAGAATATGGATCATCTTCATCTGCATCGAGCCATTCATCTGAAGATGTAGATTATGATGGTGTGCCAGAACCTATGGCTGATTTTGAATAACTATCTAAGAGAATTTTATGTAATTGATGTTTGCATGGTAACTTGAAATAAAAATTTTGACTTCCATATCATTTTTCATGAAGTTATGAGACATTTCTATGTTTGTTGGATTATATGTTTTAATTATGAAGAATTCATTTCTTTAGAATATCGACAATGTAACAATGAATTACAAAAATAATTTATGTTATATTCAATGTACCAATGTTGATATTTTAATTATAAGTAAAATAGAAAATAGAAAATAATGTTGAATTTTTAGATTATGCAGTGATATTACCATGATATTATGTATTGTTACCATTTGGTATAAGATACTTTTAAAATTTTTAATAATTATATGCGTCATTGAAAGGGAACACTTTGTTTTGATGCTTGATTTTTAGGTTTTGGTTGAAATTAGATTTAAATTTGTCTTATGCTAAGATTTGAAAAAAGATAAGTTTTTATCCTTTAAAATTAAAATTACTCTTACTTGTTTTTGTTCAATGATAATTTTTTCATTTACTTCATTTTTAAAAATTGTTCAAGTCTTATAATTTCTCCATAATTTCATTGTTCAAGTATGTTGAAAACTTAATATTGAAAAACGTTAGATTTACAACTTGTCATTAAGATTTTTATGCGCTACCAAATTTTATCTTTAATGTTATGGTTGACAATAATTACAATTTTGGGGTTGTTTAGAGTCAAGATATTTTATGTTTAACAACATGGATGAAAATTGTTCGAAATGATAAGCCCTTCAGACATGTATTTGTTTATCTTTAACATTATCTATCAAAAATGTTAGAAATTTACAATTTTAAAAAATGTCCTAATATGTTGTCTTTAATTCCATTGTTACAAGTGTCAAAATTATGACAATTTTTTTTTTGTTATTCCAGCATCAACCGGTTTTGTTTTGAGGGTGTTTTTCAATCCTTTTTTCAACAAACAATTTTATTTTAGCATAATTTTATAAAATGTTGAAATTTGACCTTAAAAAAAAACCAAGTGCGTTTTGGAAGACACACTTTTTGTTTTTGGGGTGTTTTTTCATGTTTTTTGAGACTTTTTGGGCTAGAGTTCCCGTTTTGAGGTCAGGTTACCTATTTCATCGGTAACAGTGTTGTAGGAGTCCCTACATCACAGCGCAGACATAGACAATCACCTGACTAATTTACTGGATACATGGCTCTGATGAGAAAGTGTATTGTGATAGAGCCATCTTATTTTGAAGAAGCAGTGCAGGAGCCCACATGGGTAGATGCCATGGTGGAGGAGTATGACTCCATTGTCAGAAACAGTGCTTTGGAGATTGTTCCAAGGCTAGTGGGAAAATCAGTTGTAGGATCAAGATGGATCTACAAGGTAAAGCAAGCTGCTGATGGGAGCGTCGAGAAGTATAAAACAAGATTTGCAGATTGAGTGGATTGATTATGAAGAAACCTTTGCACCTGTCGCACGGTATTATTCCATAAGGACCATCCTTTCTCTCTCAGCGCAGATGGGTTGACACATTCATCAGATGGATGTGAAGACTACGTTCCTTAATGAGATCATTGAGGAAGAGGTGTACATTGAGCAGCCTGAAGGATTTGAGATCTACAGTAGCGAGTCACATGTGTGCAAGCTCAAAAGAGTGTTGTATGGGCTGAAGCAAGCACCACGTGCTTGGTACACATGGATCGATAGCTATTCCACTGGAATTGGCTTCACCAAGGGTGAGGCGGATGCAAACCTATACCAAATTGTGGTGGAGGGTAAGATTTTAATCATTGTTCTTTATGTTGATGATTTAATACTAACAGGTGATGAGCAGTTGATACACTCATGCAAGACAGATATTGCAAAGGAGTTTGAGATGAAGGATTTGGGCCTCCTTTATTATTTCCTTGGATTGGAAATATGGCAGCGGGAAGGTGAATTGTTTGTGTCTCAAGGCAAGTATGCTCGAGACATACTAGAGAAGTTTCACATGCAAGGCTGCAAGCCTATCGACACTCCTCTTCCAGGAAATTGGAGGAAAGAGGATGCTACATCGACAGAGGTAGTGGATGCCACTGTTTATTGATAGTTGGTGGGTTTGCTCATGTATTTAGTTAATAGAAGACCAAACATATGCTATGTGGTGAACCATATTTCAAAAGCAATGGTTAAGCCTATCAAGCTATTTTGGAAGGCAGGCAAGCATGTCTTGAGATATCTCAGGGGCACATCTGAGTATGGCTTATGGTACAGACAAATGGATGAGGTGAAGTTGCATGGCTTCACGGATGTAGATTGGGCAGGCAGCCCAACAGACAGAAAGAGCACATCAGGAGGGATTTTCAGTATCAGATCTATGGCAGTTTCTTGGTATAGCAGGAAACAAAGATCCGTGTCACTCAGTTCAGCGGAAGTAGAATACATGGCAGCAAGTCAAGCTGCATGTGAGGCTATCTGGATGAGGAAGATCCTAGTCGGTTTGTTTGGTTCAAATTTAGATCCTATAGTGATACATTGTGATAATCAGAGTTGCATTAAACTCTCAATTAAATCCTGTGTTTCATGATAGATCTAAACATATTGATATCCGGTATCATCATATCAGAGATTTTGTGCAGAAAAAGATCATGTTGCTTCAGTACATTCCTACGGAAGATCAAGATGCAGATATTTTGACGAAGGCGCTCACCAGGAGCAAATTCGAATACCATAGAGGCAGGATTGGGGTGAAACATAATCCCTATCTTGTTGAGAGGGAGTGTTGAGATTCAACAAGATGATGAGCTTAGTGAAAAGAGTCACCTTCACTAAGTGGGCCCGCATGCTATTTTTGGCGCAAGTCTATTTTTAGACATGGTGATCATATTTCAGAAGTTGCAGGATGCTATTTGTGGATGGTTAGTCAAGTTGAAAAAATAGATGAAATTATATTTTTAGAATATTGGGCGAAGTCTATTTATAGATCGTCGATCTAAAAATAGAATTGTCGATTATTATTAGCTCTTAATAATAATTCGATAATAAGCAACAACTTATTCTCTTGGAGCACTTAATTTCAGTGCACAGATTTGGAAAATCAGAGGGTTGAAGGAATTACGCAATTCCTAGGGTTTACTAGTGGTTCATGCATGGAGGACTCAGTTAGAACTAAAGTGGCAAAGTTATGACAGAGTTGGAAGATTAGTTCATGGAGTTGTTATTTAGTTTAACTCAGTTATTGGAGTTAAACTCAGTTGAGCTAGTTGTATCTAGTCTAACTGAATGATACACTAGTGAGAGTGGAGTGAATTAATTAGTTAATTAATTCACAAATAATAACTCATTAATCAACTGAACAATACAACAGTTAACTACAGTGCATGGCAGTTCCAGTGGAGACCCAGTGGAGAGATAGGTGAAATGGCAAGATGGACTATCTGTTGTGACTATAGTGATGCATTGATTTCACCACACACACATTGGAGTCGCCAATGAGGATTGTGCAGTGTAAGCAAGGGTAATTCGAATTAATTCAGAGCTATTCTTCAGCAGGGATTGCGCAGTGGAGGCAGGCTAGCAGGTGGTAAGAAATCGATGCATGGATTTGCATATTTCTTCTGATTAGCGTGTGACGATTGATTGTACTGAGAGCTTGATGTACTAAAATTTATATGAGATTGTTACATGATCTCCATGATACATAATATAGGATAGTTGGGGTTTTCAGCTTCAGGCTTTCCTGTTAAACAACTATGTTATGTGCGATTGTTTTTATTTCTTCATGTGTTTGCAATTGAATTTAATTTCCGCAAAGGATTAACAGTGGAAGGATTCTGTATTTAGCAAGAAGATAAAATATTGTTAGATCAGGAGAATCTGGATATATACAGGCATCTTGTATATAATTTCTACAGCATGCACACAACAAGTAATTTATATACATACACACATTCTCTTGTCTTAAACGATTTCATACATGAATGCAATTTTCTATACAAATTAGTTAATTTTATGTCATGAATGCGAAGTGTATGTATCTAGCATATTTGATAATGCAATTTTAGGTTATGATAGACATCTACAACAAATAATAAGATTCATTCAAATACAAAATGTGTACCATGTTTTGTAATTTCTAGTTTTACTAGATTCAAATTTTAAATAAATTGAAAAAACTTTAAACAAAGCCTAAGAATCATGTATACGAGACAAATTGTAATCTAACGATTGAATGAAAAATGTACTAACTAATGCAAATTTACTTTCATTATTTTTTTTCCTAGGAAAAAATTGTAATTTTATTAGTGAAAATAAAATTACATGTTGTATCATCTGTAAAAGTGTCCATCAACCAGCCGTGATTGGTGATCAAAATTCAGAAAAGAGGAAATAAAAATACATATGAGGAGAAAATTTAAGTTTTTTTCTATTTTTTCTTCTCAACCTTTCGCCAGTCACCTTGTGATGACGTGGAGGAGACAAGGATGAGCTGATTTTCTGTTGTTGGTGTTCCATTGTCCTTGTTTGAATCTAAGTTATCTGATGTATGATGTCATTTATTCCCACAATTGTCTGTATCCTCTGGATTCATAGCAGACTGTTCCGGGGGAATTTGTAGTTCAAATGGATCTTGTGATTCATTTCCTTGTACATCTGCTTCATTTGTTGTCTGATTGTTCTCATTGGGAATGGTCTCGTCCTTTTCTTCTTCAACTTCCTCCTCCGGCCCAGATTGGGGAAATTTTCAACCTTTGGGATGTTTTCCAACCTTCTTCTTCTTTCAGTTTTTTTCTTGGCATCAGGGCATGTGTTTTGTAAATGTCTGGTCTGCCTGCAAATTTTGCATCTGAATGCAGTGTTTTCATAATCTAAGTGTTGCATCCAATTTTTTTGATTGTGTATCAACTGTATGCATTCCGGTAATCCTTTGCTAAGATCTAATTTCACGCATATGCGTCCGAAAGTGTAGATTATATCCTCTAATCGTTGTGTATATTTTTTGATGTATCTCCCCATGATGTTCCCAATACCTTCTGGGACTCGATCATTCAAGAAGTGGAGGGGAAGATTGTACATCCTAACCCATACCAACATTCTAGAAACAACCATAGTGTTTGCATCAAATTTCGGGAACCATGGGGTATTGAAGAGGCCAATGGATCCCCGAAACCATGGTCCTTCTTGGAGTATAATGTATTTGGTCTCCAAAGATGGAAATTTGACAATGAAGAACCCTTTGGAGTAGAGATGAATTTCACAGTTTGTGAAAATCCAATGAAAGAGCTCCATTGGTTTAGGCCAAAAATAGTTGAAACAAAATATAATTTCTTGTGACTCATATGTAGTACAATGGTCATCTATTTCTGGAATGTCTATGGCCAATTCTAGTGTATGGTTCAATTGCTCTAGTATGTAGGGATTGGGGGTGTTACCAACTTGTTCTGGTGATACAATAGAAATTTTTTCCCCTTGAAGGATGTTCTTGTAGGAGGTGCCTCCATTAATGTGTTCTTTTGAGGAGCTTCTACCCCTTGCGCCCCCTAAACCTTTTGTTTTACCATGTTCCACAACTCCACCTCTCAGACGCACATTGAGGGTTATGGTAGACCCTGATTTGGTGAAGTGATCCTTCATTGACGCGTTATCTTGTAGCATTCTGCTGCCACAGATAAGGGATTGCAGATGTACAGGGTATCCTAATGATACCCTGATGTTCTGTTTCAGGTGTATCGCCCAGTCTGTATTATGTACCCATAATAAAATATTTTTCCCAATAGGGGGTCTAATAAAAATTTGATAATAGGAAGGGGATACCTATTGTAGAGTGTCTGATTCCATAATGTTGTCTCCATTATTATCCAATTTTGGAGTCCCAGTTAGTATTGATTTCATTTTCGTTCGATGGCTAAGTTGGTTCCAAGGTGTAATCAAATCAGTGCCTCCATGAAGTAGGTCGATCGGTTCTGTCTTGAGGGAGCATGTACTGGTATATAGCTGTCGAGACATATATCCCATGGCTCCCAAATGCACCAAGTTGGATTGATCAGGGACTGTGTATTCCTAGGCTTGTTCCATCAACACTGTTCCAACCACTGACATCAACACCTGACACACTGCACCGGGCCTAATACAGGGCAATCCATCAATGAGTGTCTTATATATGGCATTGGAGTGTGTCTGCGGGTAGTTGCAATGGAGAAAGGGGAGACCCAACTGCCGAGTATCAGTCCATATGTTTCGTGCATCCTTGTGCAAACTTCATGTGATGGAGTGTCGTATTTGGGCAGGCGCCAATAAGGGATGAGCCGGTGGGATCCCGTAAAATATTGCGCACATAAGGGTAGGCTTGTCCGCCTTCTGCCCTGCCTCTTGAAACTGGAAAAGCCCATTAAATACTCAAGTAGATTCAAACCTAAGCTCCAAATATCGCCCGTGTATCCATCATCCTATCCACCAAAGGTCTAAGGGTTGAAACTCTTGGGGCTCATGTAGGCACATGTACACAATGTCTGAGACAATAATCTGAAAACCCGCGGATTTTTTATTTACTTTCATTGTTACAGATTCATGAACTGAAATATGCGAAACCTTTAAAAGCATCAAACCATACATTGAATGAAAATTGCGGGCCACGTTTTATAATGCAATTTTATCTAGTACTTCTTTGTGTATATTCAAACAACTTTATATTAAAAGTTAACTATCAACTCACATCCATAATAGCCTTTCTATGTACATTAATGCAAAATGTTGTATACCATAATTTTTAATGCAATTTTAAATTTTATGATTGTTTTATACATCCATGTACCTAAAATTTTATGATTGTTTTTAGACATCTATGTACTGGATATTAACATTATAAGAATGATTTTAAATGCAAAATGTACGAATTAAATGCAAATTTAATTTCATTGCTACATATTCATGAACTTAAATATGTATTTAACTCTCAGCATCAAATCCAAGACCACATCATGCAAATTGTATGGTCATGTTCTATAATGCAATTTTATAGTATGTTTATGCCTGTTCATTTACAACTTTATATTAAAAGTTAACTATCACCTTTAGTAGACATCTACACCTAATTATAAGATTCATGTTTAAATGCATAGTGTACCAATTGTGTTTTGTAATTTGCAATTCCAATCTAGATTAATTTTAAATAACAAGTGATAAAACAACAAGTTAAAAAAAATATAATAATCATTTACTAACATTATAACAACATGATCACGTGCAAAATGTACCAACTAAATGCAAATGTACTTGAATCATTGCTACATATTCATGAACTTAAATATGTAAAACCATCTATGATTGTTTTATGACATGATCATGCAAAATGTACCTAAATATCACATTTAATAGACATCTACAACTAATTATAAGATTCGTGTTCAAATGCATACCAAGTGACAAAACATAAGAATAATCTACTAACATTATAACAACACGATCATGCAAAATGTACTCGACTAAATGAAAATTTACTTGAATCATTGCTACATATTCATGAACTTAAATATGTAAAAACAGATCTATGATTGTTTTATGACATGATCATGCAAAATGTACCTAACTATCACCTTTAGTAGACATCTGCACCACACGTGTTTTGTAATTTGTAATTTCAATAGATTCATTTTAAATAACTTGAGTGACAAAACAACTTTAAACAAAACATAAGAATCATAGATACTAACATTATAACAACATGATCATGCAAAATGTACCTAACTATATATCACCTTTAATATACATCTACACCTAATTATTTAAGATTCATGTTCAAATGCATAATGTACCACATGTGTTTTGTAATTTGCAATTTCAATGGATTCATTTTAAATAAAAAGTGACAAAACAACTTTATACAAAACATAAGAATCATCTACTAACATTATAACAACATGATTATGCAAAATGTATTGGTCTAAATGCAAATTTACCTACATATTCACGAACTTAAATACGCAAAACCAAGTTTTAAGCATCAAACCACGCATCATGCAATTTGTACCATGCAAAATGTACACATAAACTCCCAAATTAGCATACATACTAAATCATAATTTAAAGAGTTCTAGATTTAAAATATGTCCAAAATTTATATCATGCAATAAAAGTAAATATAACATGTACTATATAAAAAGACTGGCAAATAAAATGTTGCATCAAGTTATAGAAATTAAATATAACATGTACTTTAAAAAGACTGTCAAATAAAATGTTGCATCAATTTACAGAATTTGGTTGAAATATATTTTCCAGCAGCCTACTTGTGCTCTCATTTGTATAATGGGGGTCCTGCACAACGTGTGTAATTGCATATATATACATGTATAAGAAATTAATGTACATTAAAATTAAAGCTTAATGAACTTTAAAATTAAAACTTAATGAACTTTAAAATCAAAATTTAATGAACTTTAAAATTAAATGAGAATGTAGTTTCATAAAAAAAAAAATGAAAAAAAAATCATGCAATACCTCATGTAGTTCCCCCTCCATTGTCCCCTTTTGGTGTTCGCCCTGCATCACACCCTCCTAGATAAACTGTACAATATACATGTACAAGTATATATATTGAAATTTTAAAATTCTACAAATGAAAATGCATAAACTCATGCAATCTATTAAAAAAATATTAGATGACTTCTTCAAATTGTTTGGATGTTCCTATCCCCATTGTCGACTCCATCGCCAAAGTCCTTGGAGAACAGAAATCATCTCCACAAACCTAAAATTAAAAAAATATAAAACTGTAAAATAACTCAAGATCTATCTCATTTTTTAATGAAACTTGTACTTCAATTTATAACTTGAGACATAAGTGAAAAATTTAATACTTCTGACAGTGGATTATTTAGCACATATCCTAATAGGGAAGAAGAGGGTGGCGCCATTTAGAAAACATCGGACATAAGCATAATCTGTTAACATTTAATTAAATACATGTGTACACAATAATTTCTTTTAAAAATATGTCCTCATGATACCGATATAATAAAAAAATAATAATCGTACATCAACATCATGAACTCTTAAAAAGCACTAACATTTCCCAAAATACCATCTTGATTGCTAGAATCTGAACCTTCGACCGTGATATTATAAAAATTTTCGTTTAACATGCGTGTAAAATGCAAATGGTGAACATATGATACATTTATGTTAGAATAACACATACATATTTAAACATGTATATGTAAATTACAAATTACATTAAAATATCCACTCTAATCATTAACACATACCGATCCCACACCCTCTTCCTCATGAAGAATCAAGTCCTGCCAACGATTGCGACAACCCTTTGCATATGTTATAAACTCCTCAATATTCATGTTGTCTATCTCTTCATCTGTCTTATATACAAAATTAGCATGTGCATTATCCCGTGCTCTTTATCGATTCAGACCAAGCTCAATTCTGTTGAAGATTGCAACAAGAAACAATGAAGGAGGCATCCTGAAACATCATTCTTGATCCTAGTTGGAAAATAATCACCTAAACTAGGTGGGGCCCACATAGGTGAATTTTGTCGCAAAGTCTATTTTTAGACTATGTTTATTGTTAGACATGTCGATCATATTCTATGAGTTGCAGGATGCTATTTGTGGATGGTTGATCAAGTTGGAAAAATATATGGACTTCCATTTTTAGACATATTAGGCGGAATCTATTTTTAGATTACCAGTCTAAAAATAGATATGTCGAATATTATTATCTCTTAATAATATTTGGACTCTAAACATTATCTTATTCTCTTGGAGCACTTTAGTTAAGTGCACAGATGTGGCACAAGAGCTGACAGAAGGAATTATGCTATTCCTGAGGGTTTAGTGGAGCTATTGCATGGAAGACTTTAGTTAGAACTCATGTGACAGAGTTTGGTGGAGTTGTAGAAGTAGTTGGTGGAGTTGTGTTTATTTTAACTCAGTTAGACACAGTTGAGCTAGTTGTATCTAGTCTAACTGAATGATACACTAGTGAGAGTGGTGTGAATTAATTAATAATTAATTCACTAAATATTAACTCAATAATCAACTAAAGAATACATCAGTTAACTACAGTGCATGGAAGTTTCAGTGGAGACCAGTGGAGAGATAGGTGGAAGGGCAAGATAGACTATCTGTTGTGACTATTAGTGATGCATTAATTGCATCTACATATACCCTCACGCGATGAGAGCGAAGCTTCATAAAAAAATAGATTTTTTAATCAATTCAAATATATATATGTACATGTACATACATAGGATTCTACCTATTTATCATATATATATATATATATATATATATATATATATATATATATATATATATATATATATATATCACGATGGCATGAACCATGGCTATCGATTGACTGAGTAGATAATCTTTTCATCCCGACTCCTAAAATAACGAAATTTATTAAAAATTAATTTAACTTGCTAAATTGATAAAAAATCAATTCCATATGTAAACACATGTATGTGCATAAGATTATATTCAAATATCATTTAAAAACTTGAACATTTAATATAAATACCATGATCATGATGAACATCCCTTGATCCATGATCGCCCCCTCTCGTAGATGCATGAGACTCTATTGATGTTCACCTCGAGGAATCATGTGGCAAATGATCATCCATGATATACATGGATATCTACATATACATAGATATATGATATTTACAAAGTTACCTCATGATTTTACAATTCTTTTTAAAATGATTGTTTAAAGATATTTCAAAAGAATTGATGTAATTTACACAAATGTTGAAGCACAATTTTAACACAAATGTAAAACACAAAACTTGAAGCACAAATTGATGTGTAAAACTCATGTGACTATTTAAACAGAAATTTTTTGAAGCCATTGAAAATTAATACAATTTTTTCTAAAACATGAAGTTCACCAAGGTGTGATGACATAGTGGGGGTACACTTGGTATATAATTGGAAAAAACACATGGTCATTAAAAACAACACATTTATAACTAAAAAACACACACATATCAAATATATCTTACGATGTCCATCATTAAATTTTTATGGAGAGCAACTTCTTAACACTAATTAATTTTTGACACACAAATCTTGAATTGGCATTGCCCCATACAATAGATCACTAGACATCTTATTAACATTTGCACAATGTATTAAACTAAATAATTGAAATTGTCTAACAATATTGTTTGCTTTTCCATTTAGTTGTTTTGGGCTCTCCTTAACTTGGTACACGTCTTTCATTTGGTTGCACACAAGTTCAGAATTGGTGAAAACTAAAATTCCATTGGATCCATACTCCCTAGATATTCCTAACCATTCTATCAATGCAATATAATATGCTTCATTGTTTTTTGTTCTTCTAGGTATATTCATTTCCATTTGGAGTATTTTCTTCATCGCGGTATTGCATAGCACATATGTAATAATTTCTTGCCCTGGATTGGGATAACAAGAAACATCTATGCATAATGTCCATTTTTCAACCATGTTTAGTAGGATTTATGATCCCTAAAAAAAGAAAATTCAACAAAATATTAAATTCATTTATTGTAAATGCCTTAGTTTATGGGATAAATGACATATATGGTTTCCAATAACACTAGGATTGTCTGTGCATTTAGCTAAAAGTTTTGTAATAGTTTACTACCAAAGAAAATGAGTAACAACACATCCTAGCCTAACTACATCATAGCTAGATCAATATTTAATACATACATCAAGGCATCCAGTCATGGTAGTCTGGGATGTGTTATTATTACTTAAATGGTGAGCATCAAGATATGTTATTATTAATTAAATGGTGAGCTACATTCCAGTTATAGAATATACCATGCATAAAACAATTTATGTATTGAATATGCCTTCATGGTAGTAAGAAGCATAGTTCGTGATGTGTTATTATGGTTGGTGAGGTGATAGTGGACCCCTATGAGGTGTATGAAGTGTAATCGAAAATTAATTTTGGATTAGATTATTGAGGATAAACATAGTTTTCAAATGAATATGTAGAGTGCTTGTGTGGTAAACCCATTACCATATTCTCATGCTTTCTATCCAAAAAAAATAGTGACATGAAAAACCAAGAAGATGAGGGATATCTTGAAGTAAAGAATTACCACAGATCTATAACAAGTGCAACCCCATAATATTTTTGAATATTGTGGTTGCAATTCCAAGGAGGCTAATCAAAAAGTTTTGGATTAGATTATTGAGGATTTAAACATCTTTCAAATGAATATGTAGAGTGCTTGTGTGGTTTAAACCCATATTCATTTTAGACCATATTCTCATGCTTTCTATCCAAACAAAATAGTGGCATGAAAACCAAGAATATGAGGGATATCTTGAAGTAAAGATAGAAAAAATGTTGAAGTTGTTGAATGGTAACTGACACATAGTCATCCCAAATCATAGGCCCAAAATAACACTTTTGTGGCAAAAATAATGGAGAGGAAAACATTGTTGAAATTGAGGAAGAAAACTTTCTTTATTACCCAATTTAAGACTACCATGAATATAGGGTGGAAGAGAGAATATGCAACAACTTCAACCCCATAATATTTTTGATATGTAGAGTGCTTCTATGGATTTACCCATCTTCTTTTTAGACCATATTTTCATGCTTTATATCCAAACAAAATAGTGACATGAAAGCCAAGAAGATGAGGGATACCTTGATGTAAATAATTGCCACAGATCTGCAACAAGTGAAACCCCACAATATTTTTGAATATTGTGGTTGCAATGTCGAGGAAGCTAATAAAATAGTTTTAGATTAGATTATTGAGGATTTTTAAAACATCTTTCAAATATGACTATGTAGAGTGCTTGTGTGGTAAACCCATATTTATATGTAGAGTGCTTGTTTGGTAAGACCATGTTCGTTTTATACCATATTCTCATGCTTTCTATCCAAACAAAATAGTGACATGAAAACCAAGAAGATAAGGGATATCTTGAAGGAAATATAGAAAACAAACGTTGAAGTTGTTGAATGGTAGCTGACACGTAGTCATCCCATATCATAGGCCCAAAATAACACTTTTGTGGCAACAATAATGAAGAGGAAAACATTGTTGAAATTGAGGAAGAAAACCTTCTTTATTACACAATTTAAGATCACCATGAATATAGGGTGGAAGAGAGAATTTGCAACAAGTGCAACCCCATAATAATTTTGATATGTAGAGTGCTTCTGTGGTATTTACCCATCTTTGTTTTAGAGCATATTCTCATGCTTTCTATCCAAACAAAATAGTGACATGAAAACCAAGAAGATGAGGGATATCTTGAAGTAAAGAATTGCCACAAATCTACAACAAGTGCAACCCCATTAAATTTTTGAATATTGTGGTTGCAATACCAAGGAAGCTAATCCTCATGTGTAAATTGGTGCATGGAATTTCTATATATTTTTTTTGTTGCTCATTAAAATTGTTTGTTCTGTGTTTGTATACCCACAGAGCTTATGGGTTGCACAAGATGTTCCTTTAAAATGCCAATAGCACTGATAATATTTAGAGCTTAGGTTATTTCTTTGGTAACATTACACTTCTGGAAATTGAATGTGTGTTGTTTTTACATAACTACTTCGTACTTCTTCAATTTTATTGCTGCCTTTTTACGAGTGCCATCTTTTATGGATTCATTTATGGAATTTATTTTATTTTTTGCATTTTTTATTTTTTTCTTTCTTTGTTTCTCTACATAGCTAGAAAATTGATACTAGAGGATTCCTAGAGTTGAGGTGGCCACAGTCCGTTAAATTGGGCAAAATATTTGATACCACTTATGACATACATTAACATACATTATAATAGTCATAATGGACACCATTCACATTTATTTATTTGATGCAGTGGACTTGGATTATAATCAATGTTGTTATATACATTTTTTTTTTGCATGGAAAAAAATATATACTTGCTGTTTGTATTTAAATGAATTTACTTGTAATTTTTTATCAGGAATATTAAAATATTTATCTATTTTTCCAAATGCTGATTTGGCTACGATCTATTGTAGTCATTTAACAGAGCAAATAATTTATCAGATAACAAAATATAATTTCGTTGTTCAAAGCTTATCGGTTTTGAACTTATCCATAATTTTGTTGTTTAGAACTTATCGGGTATAAACTTATCCATGGATAACTCATTGACAGATAAGTGCCTAGTGGATAATTTATTGCTGATAATAGTCATAGTGTGCTATAGGCATTTATAGCTTGAGGCGGAAGGTCATTTAATGCTAAGAACAATTAAATATACATTAGCTATAGAAGTTACAAATTTATTTTGATATGCAGTCAAAACGACTATCATATATATAACAGAAGAGACATGAATGCCTAACAATCAGTAATGTTAAATAATTGCATATTTGATACAGTGTTTGTTATTAAATTGCACAAGCATGGGACAAGGTACGCGATGGAAGGAAGAAAATCATATAAGTGGAATGGGTTTCATTTCAAGTTTCAATACATTTGGAATTTATAAGAATAGTTTGGAATCTATGAATAATTTGGAATTTTTGGAATGTTTTGTAATCTATAACTATGGCAACAAACCTGCGGGACAAAGTAGGTTGAACAAGTATAGGTAATGCAAAAGGGGAGGTGAACACTATTGCTAAATTTGAATCTGAAGCGGAATACGCTCACGGAAATGCTTCAGATAGCTAGTGTATGAGGAGAAATCAAGCATATAAGGAGCACCTGGATTAGGCTGTGAAGAAGTAAGAAGCTTTGAAAAGGAGGATCCAATGACGTAAATAAAATACATACCTCGCAAATCAGAAGAGGTTAGAAATTTCAGTAAAGAAAAATTTCATTTTGATTTACTTATTGTTCTCTGAATTCTATTATTTATATAATTCAAATTGTCTCAAAATAGCTAAAAAAAATTAAATTTAAAACACACAACAATTACATGCAACTCTCAAGTTACAGTGGCATAATAATTCCAATCACAATCACTCAACATAATAGAAACCAAATTACGTTATGTTATAAATTTTTATATTATTACATTGGATTGTTTATTTTTTTGTTTGTTTGTTTGAAGAAATCTCACTTGGAGCAATTTTCAAGCATATATAGTCATGCCTAGGATTAGAATTTGGGACTTGTGAGACCAAACCTCCACACTATGTTAAATCACAACCTCATAACTATAAATTTGATTGTGTTATTTATGGTCATGTTATGAATATTATGTAATCTAGGTTCAAAAATTCACGAATCAAACCAAAACAAAAAAATCTAACTAAATTAACTTCAATAGCAAAGCGAAGATACTAAAATACCTCTAAAATTAAGGACTCGAATGGAGGCTTGCCTACATCCTATTAGAGAGCTTCTATAATTTGACTCTGGTTCTCATCAATGAGCCTAGCATTTTCTGCTAAAGCACTACTCTATAGGTCAATGGATATTTTTGCAAATGTGCAGGAGGGTAAATATCGTCTTTTAGTCTGTGGTACTACCCCTTGTCACATGTCACATGTACTGTAGAATCATCATGTTTTAAAAACAACACATATGATTTTGATGGCATGGTACTAATCATCTAATCATCATGTTTTAAAAACAACACAAATTATTTTGATGGCATGGTACTTTTACCGTAAAATCAAATGAAATTATGAAATTCTATTGATTTTTCTTTTAAAAAGACATATATGCGCAGAATTGTGAGCGTCACAACAT
This sequence comes from Pinus albicaulis, assembly GCA_034641835.2. Classification (NCBI taxonomy): domain Eukaryota; kingdom Viridiplantae; phylum Streptophyta; class Pinopsida; order Pinales; family Pinaceae; genus Pinus; species Pinus albicaulis. Next base: position 395,233,388 of record CM076584.1, read on the forward strand.
TTCCTAGAAAGGAAAAGCAACCCATTGTAGGAGAGGAAATGCTCGAGAGAAGGAGTTAACCCATTGATCTAATAAACAAGATTGATTATTTTACCATGTTTGTACCTGACGAGATAGAAGTTACCATCACTGGCCGAGAATAAATGTACCCAACTTACATCACTAAGCCTAATATAGCCATAATTCATAGCATAACATGTGATCATAATACTACATCTTATACATGAGCTTAGAACATTATGGTTAAGCAAGTCATGAATGCTATTATGTGATTACTTTCATTCCATTATTAGGCAGTATCATGATAGTATCAACGCGGTAATTCCATTATTAAGCTATTAATCTATCTCCTAACGATTTATGCCCAGAAATAAGGTTGACCAGGATGAAAGGCATACTAAGGGGGGCAGTCAACTTTTTAGTGCTCGTGCCTATAAGGGATGCACAAAATTGTGAGAAAAAAATATGATTGAAGTGGAATTATATGAAAAACAATTATTTCTCTGCAAGATCTCATCATTTTACCAAAACACACATTTAAGAACAGTTTGATTATGAATTCACAGACCAATCTGACCTAGGCCCTGCCTGGCATGTCCATCCATAAGAATCAAGGGTATCAAGCAAGCTGCTCGACTTGAAAATTCAAAGCCACCATTGCTTTAAAAAGAGTGAAATGTGCAAGGTAACTACAAGGGAATGTAAATATTCAGTTTTTTTTGGAGAAGCGTGCCCTTTAGCCCACATATCAAGCACACCAGAACGGTTTGATATAAGGAAACCACATAAATAAGAGTTCTTCTATTAACCACAAAAACAATAATTATTTCCCTTGGAACTAACCACTAACTGCTATGAACTCGAAGACTTACTTGGATGCCAAGGACGAAAAGGAGACGAGGACGCCGAGGACGCAGAGGAGATGAGGACGTTGATGATGCAGAGGAGACGAGGACACCAAGGAATCCTACAAAAACATTGTCAAAAAACAAAATTAGCAGAAAATTAGTATAAAATTAGCACAAAACACCATGTAAACTCACTTACCAACTCTCCAACGATCATGTAACGAGTAACGTCAAACTGAAACTGCCCTAAATATTTTTGCGATCTAAGGGCTGCTATATTTATAAGCAAAAGTTCGGCTGAACTTTTAACGTCGGTTTCTCGCCCTCCAGGAAAAAATCTGGTTGCCAACACTGTCAACATAGACGGCGGAATAAGTTTGGAAAACGACGGAAAAACTTCGACCAAAATTTTGGGATAGTGAAATTTTTGGTCGCTTATCTCACAAAAGTGTAACCCACCTTCGCATTTACATCTTTAATATTGTAATTTTTTATTCGTTTGAGATAAATTTAACATGACATAAAAATATAATGTTAAACCGTGACCCAGAGGCATCTAAGCCTCAAAATCACCCGGGGATCACACTCGGGCTCAGCCACACATGCCCTTAACATGATTGGATGTTTTTCCACAGAGTTTCGAACCGGTGACATTCACATCACGAAATTTCTTAACAATACACCCCGTCACCATTTATTCTATGCCCCATGGCCCTCGTGGTCATGTGAGTTGTTGTTTGCTCAATCATGATCAAGGACTTTAGGACAACGTGAAAGTAATTAAATACTTGTTTGTATTGTTAAATTTGTTTTATATTTCCAAGGTAAGGATAATGAAGATCTAAGTTGGTTGGATTGTCATGTGTGGTATTTTTGGAAAATATAATTGTAACATCAATGCTTCAACTTAATATTTAAAAATAAAAATGATAGTATTAATGAACATAATCTAATTAATATAGATATAGAGATAGAATTTGTAACATTTAAAAATAAAATAAAATAAGATATTATTAATAAGCAAAATGAAATTAATATAGATAGAGATAGGATCATAGTACATTCATTCTAGTTTTGAATTATTTAAGCATTTACAAGTGTGTGTTCCAGTTTGTTTGGCATATGCTTAACAAATTCATGTTTAATATGAATATATGATGGTGAGATATTAATTCAAGTTTTCCCTTTTATTATTTATAAATTTTCTCTCTTATTATGCCATCTGACCTTCACATCACGGAGTGACTTAACAATACACCTCATCATTGTCTATTCTACGCCTCGTGGGCCTCGTGGTCGTGTGAATTGTTGCTTGCTCAATCATGATCAAGGACTTTAGGACAACGAGCAAGTCATACAATTTTTTTTATATTGTTAAAATTGTTCTATTTTTTCAAGGGAAGGATAATGAAGATCTAGGTGGGTTGGGTTGTCATGTGTGGTATTTTTGGAAATTATAATTGTAACATCAATGGTTCAACATAATATTTAAAAATAAAAAATATAGTATTAATGAGCATAATCCAATTAATATAGATAGAAAGAGAGAATTTATAATATTAGAAAAAAAAAATTATTATTATTAATAAGCATAATGTAATTAATATAGATAGAGATAGAATAACAATACATTCATTATAGTTTTGAAATATTTAAGCATTTAAAAGTTTGTGTTTCGATTTCTTTGGCATCCTTTTATATTCTTAATATATTCAAGATTAATATGAATATATGATGGTGGGATACTAAGTCGAGTTTGCCCTTTTATTATATATAAATTTTCTCTCTTATTATGCCATGTAGAAATATACTAATGGGCTTTTCTCATTCATTCACTCTTAAGAGAACTCGAAAAATTAATTTAATTGAAGTTTAACTTAGAGTACTTAATTTATATACACCACACTTTTTTTGCACATGTTGTCCTTGTTAGTCCTTACTTTGATGAGGATATATTTTAAATTCAAATTTTCCTTTGTATTAGTTTATCTAATTTTCATTTTCTCATCCAATGTTAAAAAAAAATGTAATCCTTGTTCAAAATTCATGGCAACTCACCTTTCTAACTAGTCGATAGCCTTGACTCAGAACCAAATGTCGAGCTCTGCTAGGGTCTTTGGCAGCGACTGAAGACTGAAAAACTTTGCAACAAATTCTCCTCGCAGAGACCAAGCCGCAAATCTGGCAAGGGAAATGAGTGCCCTAGAGGGGCAGGGGGGTGGAGAGATCCCCTCCTATAGAAGTGTGGAAATGGGTGAAGCCAGAGGAAAATCATCCAATACATCAAGTTTGCAGGAGGGCCCCGACCCTAATGCAATACTTGTCTTGGGTGCCCACTGGCAAGCGAGAATTAGAGGGCAGTGCCTCCCAATAGCTACCAAGAAACCCCAGTTTGCGATCCCCTCCAATCAACTAGAAAATTATCGTTGCTACATGAAGGATTGTGCGATGATTTGAAAATTTATTGGTATTTTGCCCACAGAAAAGGACCTAATCAAATGGATCCAGCAAAAATGGTAGCCAAAAGGCCACATAGATATAAATTTTGGAGCAAGAGTTTTTTTTACAATGATCTTATCCAATTTGCAAGATAAGGAAAGAGTTTTTTACAATGGCCCATTTTTTTACTACAATGTAGGCCTCTTCATGAGGCGCTAGGAGGAATGATACAATCCACCTTACGAACAATTTTTGGTGGCTCCAGTCTGGGTCTGTCTATTTGACCTGCCAGTGGATTTTTGGGACCTTGAAATCCTAGAAGGGATCAGAAAATCAATAGGAAGATTTGTGAAAATAACTCCACCCGTCGGGTACGGTACACTTCGTATGCCTGCATTTGCGTCTACAAGAACATATAAGAACCTATTCCCAAATCAATGGATCTGGAAGACCAGGATGAAGTTTGACAGCAGCCGTTCGACTATGAACATATCCCTTTATGATCCTGTCGATGTCATGAGTATGGGAATATGTACAAATATTTCCCACTTAACCAAGCAGATCTGGAAGCGCAATAACCATCGAAAGAAGCAGCTTCCGCACAAGAGAAAAATGACGACTTCAAGGAAGTTTCCTATAAGAAGAAGAGTGCAAAAATGTAGCAACAACAAGTCCCCAAATCACAAAAGAAAAAATCAAGCCAAAATAGGTTCAAATTCTTGCAAGAGTGTGGGGAGAGATCTAAAGAGGAAGAACCCCCAAAAGATTCAGATCAAGGCTGAGAACCTCAGAGATCATTTTCCAAACCTTAGAGGAAAGCCCAGATGAAGCCCCAAGAGAAAGAGGACCAGGAAAAGGCTCCTACATGAATGGCGTAACCTAGATGAAAGTTTTATCCCAAAGGACCAGAAGAAGATGTACAGGGACACATTCCAACAGTACATGGAAAAACAGAGTCAACGGTAACCAGATCTGGGGAATCCTCCAGGTACTCAACTGGGCATCTCTTAGGATCCGAATAGCCAAAGTAAGGGAGGTAAGAAAAGGGGAAGGAAAAATCTCCAAGAGTCAACCCAAATGGTGGGAGAATTGTTAGTCAACTCGAGAAGGGTAATAATGCTCTCGAAGGTATTCCAACAACACCACAAATTTTCCCAATGATAGTAATCTCCTAGAATGTGAGAGGCCTCAATAGTTGAGGTAAGTAGATATACCTACAAGAATTCTTGAAAAAGGAGAGGCCGCAGATTGTGCTTCTTGAGGAAACCAAAGTTGCAATAGCGAAAATAGATGAAATTCTTATAGACACATGCGGTCTAGGTATGAGGCAGTTGTTATTGATGCAAGAGGGTTCGTAGGAGGCATCACCATTCTATAGAACTTGGAAGCGGTGCAGGTGGATCATTGGATCGACCTACTGCACATACTTTTCGGGTGATTTAGACATATTGAGACCAACGAATGGGTCCTATATTGGCGGTCTACGATTCTCATATTCCAAGAGAGAAGGAAGCTTTCCTCCAAATCATAGGAAAGCTAAAACATATACACAATTAGAAACTTTGGCTAATTGGGGGGATTTTAACTTGATTACCTCGTTATAAGAGAAAAAAGGAGGTAGAAGAAGAGAGGAACCTAAAATGGAGTTGTTTAGAAACATGGACATTCCCACCGTTAATGGAATATATATGTGGAACAACAGAAGAGGAGGAATACACCAAGTGGCTTCTCAGCTAGATCAATTTCTAGCATATGAAGATCTCATGGGAAAAGATATTTATTATGGAGCTTCGATCCTACCTTTCCTTGGATCAGATCACTGGCCTATTCAGATGGAATTAGATATGAAATAGGGACACCATAACTGTCCCTTCAAGTTTGAAGCCTTCTGGCTTAGAGATCCAACATTTCTTGAAAAGGTAAAAGACTAGTGGACCTCTAGCTTGGAGTAGGGTAGAAAATTTATTCATACCTTCTAGCTTCGCTTGAAATAATTAAAGAAGAATATAAATAAGTGGAACAAACTAGAATTTGGGCACATCCAAAAAGACTAGTAACAACTACAAACTCACATGCAATAGGTATAACAACAAATGATTACACATGGTCGCTCGAGAGAGTTGAGAATGGAAGAAGGAAAGCTACTAACAAAGATCGAAGAAAGAAGAAAACAGGAAGAGATTATTTGGAAGAAAAATTCCAGGGTTCAATGGACTAGGGAAGGAGAAAGGAACACTCACTTCTTCCACAAGGTTATGATCCAACACCGACAACATAATAGAATATTCTCGCTGCTAGAACCAGAAGGAAAACATCTAGTACAACATGAGGAAATGGAGAATCTGTTGGTTGATCACTTCAAAAATATCTTGTCAGAACCGACCATTGACAAAACATGAGATATTGACCGAATAGTGCAAAACATTCCCCAAATTGTCAACAAAGACCAGAATCTGGCACTCATGTGAGCTGTCACCATGGAGGAGGTAGAAGAGGTGGTCAAAGGTGTGGAAAAAAACAAAGCGCATGACCCCGATGGCTTCACAATGAAATTTTTCTAGGCAACCCAGACAATCATGGGAAAATAAATCCTAGAGGTTGTGGAAGAGTCCGGAATATCCAGGAAGGTATCTCCTACTCTAAACTCTACCATTTAACTTTAATTCCTAAATCTCACCATTCTGAAAATCTTTAGGGTTTCAGACCTATTTCTATGTGCAATGTCATCTATAAAATTCTTGCCACCATAATGGTGAATCGTCTGAAACCTATTCTCCTTGGAATAGTATCACTAGAGTAGACTGGGTTTGTCAAAGGGCGCAAAATTTTGGATGGAATCATCACAACACAAGAAGCCATTCATTTTCTACAAAAATCTCAACTCCAAGGGAATGTTGATCAAACTGGACTTATCTAAAGCCTATAATTTCTTGAGTTGGCCCCACCTGCTGATCATCCTCCAAGATTTTGGATTTGATCAAAGATGGATCCAATTGATCTCTTCTCTTATTTCCACTCCTATGTTCTCCATCCTCCTCAATGGTTCACCATCTCAAACCTTCAATACCTCTTGAGGCCTTAAACAAGGTGATCCGCTCTCTCCTTTCCAATTCATATTGGCAGTGGAAGTCCCGGGGAGACATATAAAAGCGAAGGTCCAAGAAGTCCATCTTATAGGTTTACACTTGTGGGGTAATGACCTTCCCCTGACCAACCAACAAATCGTGGTTGATATCATGTTGTTTTGCCAAACTAACCTCAAAGAAGGTTGAACCCTTGTGCTCATTCTCCAAGATTTCATGCAAGCCCCAAGAACCTGAATAAATAATAATAAGTCTTACATCTTCTTCTTCAATACCCTGGCTCCGTCTCAAGCCTTCTTGGCTAGAACCTTGGGTTTCCGTATAGGGTCTCTGCCTTCAAAGTACCTAGGAATTCCTCTAGTCTACAACTCCCTTAGAGTCTCCGACTGGAAAACCCTTCTCGACCACATCCAATACTATCTCCAAAATTTATCTTTTTGATCCCTTAACATGGCGGGTAGGGTTGTTCTTCTGAAAGCGGTGCTCCAACCGATCCCTATTTACCAATATTTTGGTCTAGACTCACCCAAAACTGTATGCACAGAAATGGCAAACATATTCAAGAAATTTCTTTGGAAAGGGGCGCAAAAGGAAAAAAAATGGGTTCTCCTATCTTGGAACAACCTGGTAAAACCTAAAACAATAGGAGGTTTAGGACTACGAGACCCATATACTTTAAACCAAGTTATGGGAGCCAAACTATGGTGGTGTTGGGGTCAGGGTGGAAACGACCTCCGGAAGATGATTTGGGAGAGAAAATATAGAATGCTCACATCCATGGAAGGGCGGTTACGAGTACAGGGCACCCCAAGAGGATCTTCAGTATGGAATTTAGCAGCAAAAAATAGGGATTTGATACATAATCACAATTTCTGGGAAATCATAGATGGGAGTAAAGCCTAGTTTTGGCAGGAATCGTGGCAGAATCGTGGCAACAAAGGGAGAAATTATTCAGCCTCCAGGACCTAGATGAGATCTTCTTATTCACCAACTGATCTGCAAATATGACTCGTAACCAATTCTAGGATATCAGAATGAGCTCCACGTGGAGAACACAGAAAATAAAGGAGAATTGGCCCAATGCACTTGACTCGCTCCAATGGGAAGCTTTTGAAAAAGAGCACAACTATAGAAGAATTACAATCAGAGAAGGAACATATTTCCTTCGATGGGGATATAAAACCAAATGAATGTTTACTATCCAAGAAATCTATCAAGTGGCAACCATAGACCCTCAACACCATATCTAGACTCTATGGTGAAACTATGGTTCATAAAATTTTGGCCTAAAGTCACAATTTTCCTCTACCTCATCAGTAATGGGCATGCTCTCAACTAGGACTAATTATAGAAGCGAGGGGTGCATGGCACCTCAAAGTGGAGCCTTTGTGAGGTACAAACGGAAACCATGGAGCACCTCCTGAATTCTTTCCCCTATATCAACCAACTTTGGCATAATATGGAGCTTCTATTTGGCCATATAAACTAAGACCAATAAAGTATCAGGACTACCATAGCTAGCGTATTCAAAAGTCTGGTATTCAATCGATCCTGGTCCATTTCACTTGGCTTCCTACTGTGGACGCTGTGGAAAGAACGAAATAAGAGGGTGTTCAGAGATAAAAAACAACATCTTTCAGAAACATGGAAAGTAATAATCCAAAACATTCAGGAAACCATTATTGCAAAAAAATGGTATCCATATGATTAGAAGGTGCCCCCCCCAGGAAGCGCATTTACTAGAAATGTTGAATTTGTCTCCGCATATGCTAGCTCCCCACTCCTGGAAGCTAACCCCCCCAGCTGCTCTCCATCGAATTTTTTATGTTTGCCAGAGAATTTTCTTGAACTTAACTTTAATGGTGCTTCCAAAGGCAACCCAGGTGAGGCGGGATTTGGTGGACTGTTCAGATACCAATAGGGAAGAGTAGTTCAAATATATGCATCAGATTGTGGTAACACGAACAATAAAGAGGCAAAACTCAACGCTGTTAAACATGTCATTATTATTTCCAGAAGAGATTAGTTCTAGAAACTTGTGGTGGAGGGAGATTATACACTGGTCATAGACATAATAAAAAATCTACAACAAGGATCTCAATGGGTAAACATCAATAAGAGTTGGATAATGACCCGATTAATTCAAGAAATGTAGAACTTATCTAGAGATCGAATATATTATCCCCTCCCATGTACAACGCTCAGGCAACACTACAACATATTTCTTGGCAAATTAGGGATGCAATAATCCTAGAAAGTATCTTGATACTCCAAGGGAAGGGGAATATCTTGAAGTTGGATTGGAGCCCTTGTAGGAAATCATGGATAAATACATAAATCCTAATCAACCCCCCTCGATCGGGGTGTGAGGACGGGGAAGATCCACTTAGGGATTCAGTTAATGAATGACCACACACGATACAGGGAAAGTGGGCAGCCCACCCGACGCCACTAGATGCTTGAGGTTAAGAAGGATAAACGGATCCATAGGTGGGTGTCAGATTGGTTTATGTGCGAAGGTTACCTTGATCTCCAGGTGGTGCGAGGCATAATATGCATGCAGGTGGTTTTTTTTTTTCTTTCCCTATGCTCTGTGGAAGGTGGTAACTGTATCGTGTTGGTCTGGAGAGCTGGAGCGTCAGAGGAACCGAGTGGGAGATGGTCATGACTTCTGGTATGTTCCTTTGGCCTTTTGGGTAAATGGGATCGAGGTTCCACTTGACATAATGCTGCAAGAAAGGAAGGGTTGAAGGAGGTTTTTGCATCAAATATTTTGACTTTTGATTTATTTAGTTTTAGTTGTTTTCTCCATGTCGATCTCCATTTTCTTTGGTAAATTGTTAATACAAATGGGAATGTATAGGATTTTCGGGTCTGTAATTGAGATTTTACATGCATATCTAGTCGGTGACTTGGTAAATCTCTAGTTTCCATCTCGACAAGGTAGAGAGAGTAAATGGCAGTTGGAGCTTCATAAGAATTGTGAGTGTTAACCTGCAGTGGTTATGTTTGTTGGGCTCGATGTTAATACCATGACACAGCCCAGAAATACTGGAAAATTGGGTTCTTCGTTAAGGAAGGAACTAGATTTTGTTAGTGTGAAGGAAGGGAAAACAATTCCCATAACATTTCCAAGTTCCAAGCAGCAGAGAGTTAGTATAAGTTTTCTTTGTGTGCTCACTACAGGTCCTCCTAACTCGATAATCGCTTCGGCTCTTTCATTGCGGGTTTCATCTCCTGTGTGGGTGCGCGTGGTTCGAAAGGTGAGGTGTGGTCTATTAAAAGGTAGGATGGTGAAGGATCTAGGAAACGGTAAGAGAGGCCGGGGGGACACGCCGAAAACCAGAAAAAAGAGAAAGGGAAAGGGGAGGGGGCTTCAACTAATAGGCCCCACAGGTGAGGAAGAAATTCAGAAGTGGAAAATATGCAGACCATACTGAATGCGTTCAGTGTCGGAACCACGACCTAGGTAAAAGCAATGATTTCTGCTTGGGAGTCAAAATAAAAATCGGAGGTAGATGCTGAGCCTCCTGTCGAGGAATGGGAGCCACTTGTTATGGACCCTGGGAACACACAAGGATGGCTTACTTTGTTCAAGAAAACGGTCCAAATATACTAGATCATGAAGTGTATCACAGAGAAAGCCATCAATGAAATCCAGGAAGGAGAGAGGCATTCACAGGATGAGATGAACCCCAAGGATATTCAGAAGGAGTTGCAATCCATATAGCTCCAGCTGCACCATCAATATGTCCACCTTGGTAGAAATGAGTGACAACTCTAAGGTATGCACCAATTCGAAATGTCAGGATCGAGCGTCAAAGATCCAACGTCGGTAGAGTCATGTGATGACTAACTACCGACAAGGTGTGTTAATCCTTCTTTTTTTTCATGATTTTTTTGACAGATAGATTTTATTTTAGTGGTTTTAAGTTTAGTAGTGTAACAGACTTAAAGGCCTATAAGGCCTGGGTAGAAATACTGAATCTATTCATGTTTTGGATGGATTATAAAGAAATTCGGTGGCCAAAAGACGTCGTTTCCTTTGGGCATGTTGAGGCCATTGAACATCATATGATTGTAACCTTCTTTTATGATTAATAGAAAATAAAAGGTATTGCCAAGCTTTATAAAAAAATTCAATGCAACTCATATATTAAAATACAAATTAAATTTTAAAAGTTGAATATTATATTTTCTAACTAGTTTGAGGGAGAGTTAACAAGAAATAAAGTTATGATGTTGAGCATTCATTTTCTTCAATATTAAAAGAGAAATTTCCAATAGAAAATAACTATCATGGCATCCATTTAACACATTTTAATATGTTAGCTCCTTGCACCTTCAATGATCTGGAACATTTTGGTAGTGCAATTCATAGTGCTTTTAATTTGTTCCATTGCCTTAATAACATGAGCAGTCATAGGATAACACAATGGATTGTGACATTAAAACATCAAAGCATAAGATATAAGTGTATTCTTTACCCTTTCATGCATTTAACATAGTTTTTCTCCAATCAAGAATGGAAACTAGATATCAAGTCATTTATGAACAATGTTAGTTACCTATGTTAACTCCAACATTTTGAAAATTTGCATGATTTTGAAACCATTACTTGCAAATATCACACGAATTGTGCTAAGGAAAGCTTGAATTTTTTAAAACTTATTATTATCATTTTTTATTTTTATTTTTTTTAATTTTTTAATTTTATTTTTAATTTTTTAATTTTTATTTTTTTTTTTTAAATTTTAGATGAAAAAAACCTTATTAAGGAACTAAAAACCAGCTACATATGTATCTACCATTGATGCTGAGTTTCTAGATCAATAAAAAAAGGCATCATGTTTTCGAATACAAAAAAAAAACATTTCCAGCCTATATATCTATAGAAGACATCAATTATCAAAATTCAAAACAAAGAATACTGTCTAAAGTTCCCAAAGTGAAATCTATATTAAAACTGCATATGCCCGAAAGTAGTTGTCAAAATAAACTAGCTATTGCCGAATTCTATGGTAGAGTGATGTGCCTCTCCTCCCTGGAAACACCATAAAAAAAGGTTAAAGTAAATATATCCTTCCATATAATTCAGTTCCCTTTTGGATAGGGATTTTGATGTTTCGTTCAGTTCTTTAAAGATGTGTTGAATCTCAAAACTTGAAAAGGATTGTATGAGATCACCTACCCGCTCCCTCCAACCTCTGAGATTAGGAGGATCAACTGCTGAGTTTCCCAAGATTCCCTTAATAATAGTCATGGAGTCTCCATAAACTTGAATTTTTTCGACTTGTTTTTCTCTTGCAAACCATATAAGGCCCCATAATTCCACCATCTCCACCCTGGAGTTTGTGCCCATGCCCCCAAACCAATGTAATTTGTAGTGAGAATTTTCACTAATGGGAAGCCATGCTCCACATATGCATCTCCTCATCTAAGCTTCACCTTCGAAAAATCTAGTCGGTAGGATGATCTGTGGGCACAAAAATATCCCCGACATGTCCTTGAAGGTGTTCCTTTGTGGTTCCATAGATTCTAGCAAGGAAACAATCTTAGAGAATATCTTGTAAACATTACATTGAAGCCCCTGAAATATGAGGTGATTTCGGGCCTTCCATATCTCCCAAATAACAAACATGGGAATGTACCCAAGTATACCATTTTCGTCCAGTCCCCACCGTAGACATTGCTCCATTGAAGTGAAACGTCTAAAAGCAATTTTGAAAAAGGAAAGTGTAGTCGTCCATAATTGGAGAGCTACACTACATAAGAGAAAAATGTGAAGAACAGTTTCCAAATCACCACTGCAAAGGGGAGACCACCCGGGACCACAAAAACCACATTAGCAATGATTGTCCCATGTTAATATACTATTCTTCCACGACAACCAACTAGAAAGTGTTATTTTCAGAGGGACATGCAAATGCCATATAACCATAGACCATTGCTCCAGTCCCATGAAGGGGAATCACCTCTCTCATTCCAACACAAGCTATCTCTTTTAAGTGATGTGGTATAGGAATCCCAACCCCGAGCACTTTGTCCCAATAGTCCAAGATGTGTCGCCGCTTTCCAAGTTGGATGAACACCATTCCATCCATCGATTACATGATTCAACATAAGATACCTTTTTGATGTAGAGCCATGATCGTGTCTTCCATCAATGTTGTGGAATATGGTATACCAATAATCCCATCCCACCCAATAATCAACAAATTCCCATTTTGAAATGACCACTTCAACCTCTGCAAGAACCATGTTTTCACCTTTTAGAAGCCTGACCATATAAACGATCCCCTCCTAATCCCTATCTCGTCCATCTTGATCCAATGCATAATCGACCTATGTAAATGGTATTTAGATGAAATTATTTGTGCCTAAATTCCTTCACTGAATAAGGCATGCCAGAGATATTTTATTAACAAATGCTTACCAAAGACGTGTGTTTTGTATTCCCCAGCCGCCAAGTTCGTTAAGCTTCGATATGGTGTGCAATGCGATTAAATGATACTTGCGTTCCTTATCAACACTAGATCACAAGAAACATGCCAACATGGATAACATTTTAGATAAGATATGGGCATAGATAGAAAAGAGATGCATCCAATGTGTAACCGATTGTTTTAGTAAAAATTGACTTAAGGTGAATCTCCGATCCAATGTGAGCGAGTGATGTGTCCACCCCTTGATTTTTTCATCGATTTTGGAAACTAACCATGTCCAATTCTCCAAATGGTAGCCTCTTGGTTTTAATCTGAATCCTAAGTAGGTAAAACTGCCATGTAGTCGCTTAGTTCCCGCTCCAAAAATTTTAGTGATATGTTGAATCTTGACCATGTCACCAAACGAGAAAATACTTATGCCCATTTGTGATGAGTTCTGAAGCCTCTCCAAAGTGATGGAAAATATAATGTAGTGCCTCCAATTTCGTTCTTGAAATAATACCATGTCATCGACAAAGAAAAGATGTGTTATACCGACCTCTGGAGCCATATGAAGTCCCCTAAAGGTTCCCAAATTATTTTCCAAGTTAATTTTCCTGCTGATGCCATCCATAACAAGTATGAAGAGGATTTGTGACAAGGAACATTCATGTCTCAAATCTCTGCCAACTCGAAAAAATGCAGTGGGGAATCCATTTACCAGAACAATAAGCCAAACATTTGTCACAGATGCCATAATCGATTCAACATTCTGAATCTCCAGCCCAACCTTCAAAAGAATAATCCTAATAAAAGCCTAGTCCACACAATCATATGACCTTTACAAGTCAATATTCATTACCATCATTTCCAATTTTTTACTGTGGATTAAATGGATGCACTCCTGTATAGTAGAAATAACACTGTGAATTAACCGATTATGAAGAAACCCAAACTGTTCTCTAGATATATGGGATGACAGGGTTCCTTTGATCTGTTATGTTATGACCTTCGAAATGAGTTTGTAAATAATGTTGCACAAGGAGATTGGCCTGAAGTCAGAAAATGTGACCGGAGACGTAACCTTCTGTGTAAGAGCAATGAATATTGACTTTATAGACCTATAAATGTACACATGTTCCGGGATTCCTCAACCATATCCAATAATTTTTGTCTCATAAGCTCAAAAAATGCAAGAAAATTGCAACCGTCCAACCATTGGGGCTAGGGCCTTTGTCCCTCGCAAAGGATTTCAAAACCGAGTGTATCTCCTGAATTGGGACTGGTCTGCAAAGTGAAACATTTTCCTCTCGATCAAACATCCTTGGGTACTCCTTAGCACCTCAGAGTTTATTTTCAACTAGGATCTCCCTTCTGACTGAAAAAAATATTATGGAAATGATGTACAACTTCTTTCTGAATCTTGGCATTTGAATAACTATAGTTCCCATCCACCTCCTTTATGCACCATATTGCATTGATTTTTCATGTGACTGACGTAACGATGGAAGAATTTTGTGTTATGATCCCCCATGCAAATCCAGATGGCCCGACTCTTAAGCCTCTAAGTGTTCTCCTGTATCAACATAATGTGTTTTTTCCTCCCTTCCAAGAATTTCAATCTCTCTAATGTATGCACAGAGGGAAGTTCCACAACTAAACTCTCGTCAATCACCTAAATTTCATCAACCACAACCTTCAACTCATGATATAACCCAACCTTTATCGTGTGCTCCAAAATGCGAACTTGGCTCTTAAGGAAATTTAATTTCTCAGTGATATTGTCCATGGTCGAAATTCCCGGTCGGGCCTGAAAGAATTTCCAGACCCTAGTAACTAGCTAGTTAAAATCATCGTCTTCTATCCATGTTATATTAAATTTTAAGGGGATGCCCCTTCTTATAGACTCCACTCATCATTGCATTACAATAGGGCAGTGATCAGATATATACACCTTCTCCACCCTTGATCTTAGATTGTCAAGGACTTCAAACAAATTATGATGTACCATGAAACGATTTAGTCATTTCGAATATAATCACCAACACTTTTTCCATTGTGCCAAGTAGGTTCGATGGGAACATAACACATATCCACCAGGTGGTTATCATCAAAGAGTGAATTGAGTCTATTTAGGGAATAGTGTGATAAGAATGCAATTAGTCATATATTTTAAGTGACCTTTACTCCCTTTAAATAGATTACCTACAAAAATCTCTATAATTTTGACATTTGGTATTTTAAGCCCTTGTAGGAGTCCATTTCATGAATTTACTAAATTTCTAGCCATAAAATATTTCAATTTTGTTGAACATGGACAAGTTTTGGAAAAAAAGTTTGAAAACAAAGTTGAGTTGGGTATGCATTTAGCCCAAGAGCATGAAGTACAACTCTTAATTCAAAATTAAAATCATTCTTTGTTTAGATGTTTCCCTTGAAATAAATCTATAATTGGTTTATTATAATTGTTAAAGTATATTTAAAATTTTACAAATTTAAAGAATGGCACTGATTCTCATTATGCTTTAAAGTTTTCTTATATATTTACACGAGGATATTCTTAAAAAGCGAGTAATTGCTCACAAGTCTTTGAAATAGAACAAGTCATTTTATGTGTGCCTAAATGAGGGTGGAAAAACATGTGCTATCATGGATGTGCTTGTGCCAAAGTTATTGGTTCCTCTTTTTCCTCATGGCTACCTTGCTCATAAATTGTTAATGAATATATCATCATAATATTTATGCATGCATTTATCACAAAATCACAATGCAATTGTGGATTTCAATAATACTATTCATTATCCCAATCATTGGGTATTATATGAATTTTGATATGTTATGCCTTTTCTTTAACAAAATGGGTTTTATGTACATTGCAATTGTGGTTTCTTTATTTTCCCATTTTAAGTTGAAATGGTTATATTTTGTGTTAAAATAGGTTGTGGCCAAACCACAACATGTGGTACTACTAAATTTAAAGAGTTTGATCACCACTTGTTATCCTTTCAAGCTCCCATAAAAATTGCGGGAGGTAAATTTTTGGTGCTTTCTATTACATCTACATTTACTTATAGAATCTTGAATACAATGGTAGACTTGAAAATTGGTTACCTAGTTGAATATAAAAATAGAAAATTATTTGCGGCTAGGTTGGAGTATAATCCCTCCCTTTAATAGTTAGTCCAAAGAGGTCTCATATCCCATAGAAAATATTTCTTCTTTGTCTCTTTCTAATGTCTCCCAAATTGTTTTCTTTGCCTTGTGAAGGGGCGAGGGGGGGGGGGGGGGGGAATCAAGAGCCGTTTTCAAAGATCCAACATGAGAAAGGGATTCAAAATATTCAATTGAATGAATCTTATGCACTGAAGGAATATCTTGAGCTTGATATGCTTCATTGTCCAAAGGGATTTTATAATTCATAACACTTGCTAATTCATTTGAAGGGTTTTCTTGATCCTTGTGTTTTTAAGTCGAGTCTATTTTTGCTGCATTTGGATTTTCATTATCATCAATGATCCCTTCCTTTTTTATGCCTTCAATCATAGGGATCTTTGAGATTATCATTTTAGGAAACATTTTATCCCATTGATAGATAGTTAAGCCTCTCCCCGATTCTTGATAATTACATCTTCACCCACACCCCCTAAGATTTCATTTGTATTAAAAGGGAACATAGATTTTATGATGATGTAGGAGGGGTGGGAGTATGGCATGGTGGGATTTATTCTTATTTGTATTAACAATAACTTCTAAAGGAGGTTAATCACCATTAGAGGGGACTTCCAAGGGGGAAGATACTCAAGTAGGAATCTAGGGACACACTTTCTCAATTGGTTATTGTGACAAATGTGGAATTTAAAGGTGAAATGTTCATAATCCAAATACTAATGATGATATTGGTCATCTATTTGATGTTGAATGGATTTTTGTAACCCTTTCTCCGAATCTACCTCCACATAAATGTGATGTAACATACCTAGTATCCTCTGCCAACCGTCAAGGATGTGAGGTACTTCTTGGAATCATAATTTTCCACTTATGTACTCTAATACCAATTTCCTCATTATCCTACTATGAATTTATGAATACACATGTCACGCAGGATTATGAAAATACCCACCAATGAATGACATACACAACGTTAAATTCAATGTGACTATAATTATGCCATAACACTTATCTTTCTGAGATTAAAAACCAACTATCCATAGACAAAGGACATTCCAACCAATCATAGGTTATTTATTTCCCACACTCTTTATATGATGGGGTCACCCCCAAGTTGATACTATGAGTCCAAAAGTATGATTTTATCCTATGGTTGGTTCTAGTCCTTTGTCATGGCCATGTTATTACCAAATCATAGTATGTTAATTCTCACAATAATTCCAATATGTTAGCTCTCTTTCCCCTTCAACCTACATAACCTTAGGAATGGGATCTCCTTGATCACCACACAGTCCCTAAGGCTATCCCACTTCCCTCCAAGTCTTTAGCATAAGTTGGCTTGGAAATCTTTATGTTGGTAACTTTAAGAATTCTCAATTGTAATGGAGTTTTCTCGATGGTAATATGTTCCTCATGCACATGGGAAAAATTTTCCATATAATACTCATAGCATAGGTCATTATAATAATTTATCCAAGAAGGATGGTGGAAGCCCACCAAGAATCATAGATTATATTTGCATGATATCAAATAATCACATGGCTTCCTAATAAACTTACGTACTTCACTTGGAAACTCACCCCAAAGTAATAAAATATAACATGTGAATTAAATAACCTAGGATAAGATGAGATAGAGGGTTTCAACTAAATAATAAAATATTATTGCAACCCCCCTTGAGCCCCTCTTCCCCTTTCATTCCTCTCTCGTGCAATCATATTCTCCCATCCATTTAGACCTTATATGCCTACATCTGACAATTTATTTTTTGTTAATCAATGTACAATGTACAATTTACATTTACATCATTTTTCGACCCTTAGACTTTCATAATATGTACATTTATACATTGATAATATGGCAATGAGAACTAAGGTGTTACATTCCATTGCCCCTAAATTTTGTGCCTTCCTTGGTGCACATCACCGTTATATACAATAAATTTCTACATGAAATTTCAAAATAATTGTGGGTATGCCTCCTACATTATATCATCCAACTCCCATTTTATTTCTTCAGGGTTGTACAAGGTCTACTAGACCTTTACCTGTCCCATGACCCTGTTCCAAAGTATCATGACTTTCTTGTCTAGTGTATGCATTAATTGTATCTATAAGTCTCATTTAAGCCCCCCTTGAATCAAATTCCAAGAAATGACATGGTTATGGTCATGCACGTACTTATTCAACAATGACACATGGAATACATAATACACTTGCATGGAAGTAAGCAATGCAAGCATGTATAAAACTAGTCTTACTCTATTCATTGTCTCAGATACACCAAAAAATCTGTCTGCTAGGTTAATGTAGCTTCCCATCTTCAAAGAACTCTTATTTAACTTCACTTTCAAGCATACATGCTCCCCAATTTTAAATTCTCTTTATATCATGTCCTTGTATGCACAAATCTTTTGCATGTCATGTGCTACCTTCAAATTCCACTTGATCTTTGACCATTTTCACTTGCATTTTCTTGAGTGATTATGGTCCAAGTATTACCCCATCTATTAGTTTTTCCAAACTTGGAATGTTGCATCTTCTACCTTATGAAACTTCAAATGGACTCATATTTCATGAAGCTTGATATCCACGGCTCTAAGAAAATTCAACGAAATGCAAGTAGTTTTCCAACTAGAAGGATTATCAATCACATACATTCTTAGCATGTCTTCAATAACCTGGTTGGCTCTTTTTATCTACCCTTTTATTTGTGGATGGTAGGTTGTACTAATATCCAGGTTTTCCCCAAAACTTTTAAACAATTCCTTCCAAAAGCTTGAAGTAAACTTTGGATCCTAGTCTTAGAGAATTGTCATAGGTACTCCATGTAACCTAGCAATATCCTCCATATAATTTGTTGCTATATTAGTTTCCTAATGTATCAATCGATCCAAAATAAAGTGAGCAACTTTGTCAATTTGACCACCACTATCATTATGAAAATCAAGTTGTCTTGTTGTTTTGGGCAACTTGTGGTGATAAAATATATAGTTACCACGTGTCATTTCCATTTTAGATTTGGTAATGGTTGTAGAAGATATGTTGGATATATATGCCTAACCTTTACTCTCTAGAATTCTATACACTTGGTTATGTAATCAATGACATCTTTTTTCATTCCTGGCCAAAAGTATTGGCTTCTTACCATTGCAATTGTCTTCTTGTAACGATGGTGTCCAACATATGGAACATTATGTCACATTTATTTTAATACAACATTAATTCATGAGAATTGGGAACATGTACTTTGTTTTTATGCATAATCATTCCAACTTATCCCAACTTATACTTTGTATATTTTAGTTATACATTTCATTACTATAATTTTCTTTTGCATATAGATAATGTCCATCTAAAACAACAACTTTTAAAATGTTGTTCTCTAAATTTGATTTATGGTTGTAGCATGTATGACATGCACTCTTCTACTAAGTGCATCAACAACATTGTTGTCTTTCCTTTTGATGTGTGTCAAAATCATACTAACTTGGAAATTCTAGACATCTTATTTGCTTGGCATTTAATGTTTGTCACTCTGACAAATATTTCAAACCACTATGGTTTGTTCATAACTCAATTTTCTTTCCATCAAGTATTGACTCCATGTTTTGTGGAAACAAGCTCCAATTCATATGTGGCATAATTCTTCTCATGTTGCTTAAGCTTTATAGACTCGTAACAAATCACATGTCCATTCTAAACAAAGTTACCGATCAAACAAGAACTATTACCTCAAAATGAGAACTTTAGCCAAAAAATACCAAAAAAACATGAAAAAACAGGGAGAAAACGAAAAGTGTTGATGTTGGAATAAAAATATTATTATCATTATTATTATTATTTATTTTTATTTATTTATGTTTTCGGGTAAATTTTCATTTTTTTTAAAATGGCAGTAAAAACCATTTTTTTGTGTGCAAAAGACGTCGTGAAAATGAAAAGTGTTGATGCTGGAATATTTATTATTTTTTTAATATTAAATTTTTGATTACTTTATTATTTATTTATTTATTATTATTATTTTTTAAATCAATTAATTAATTTATTTTTTATTCAGCGTAAATTTTCAGCACTTTAAAAAAATGGCAGTAAAAACCATTTTTTTTTGTTCAAAAGACACCCTGAAAACGAAAAGTGTTGATGCAGGTTTTTTTTTTGGGTTAATTTTTAACATTTTTTAATAATGACGTGAAAGATAAAATATCATGACTCTAGAAAACTTTAAAGTTCCAACGATTTGCAGGCATGACATTAAAGATAAAATATTCGTCTTTGAAAAACCTTAAAATTCCAATGAATTTTAGGCATGACATTAAATATAAAATATCACGTTTTTGAAAATCCTTAAAATTCCAACAATTTTCAGTCATGGTGCTAAAGAAAAAAAGATCATGACTTAGAAAAAAAATAAAATCTTGACAATTTTTCAACCATGGAACTAAAACCCAAGATTATGACTACAAAAAACTTTAAGGTTTCAAAATATTTCAAGCATGACATTATGGAAAAATTTTACGACTAAAAAAACTTTAAAAATGAAGACCTGAATGAAAGAGTTATTATATCAAGAGTAATTTATTTTTTAAACATTAAAAGTATAACGATTTTAAAATCTTAGCTCAAGACAACTTGATACATTGAAACAAAAATTTAAAAATCAACCATCAAATTGACACGCAGTGTAGGTGAACTCGACCCATTCTAATGAAAAATTATAGACCAACCATGAAATTGACACATTGTGGGGGAAGACTCGATTCATTATAACGAAAATTTAAAAATCAACTATAAAATTGCACATAATGGGATCGGGTTGCTAGTCAAGCATTGACATGAGCCTTATAGAAAAAAAAATTCAATATATATATATATATATAAATAAAAATGAAAAATACATAGGGACCACAACGTCTACGTTTGTTAGCTTGGGAAGACCTGGAAGAGGGGAGGTTGCGTCAGCAGTGTGAGATCATCAATGCAAAGGACAACCACTCTGATGATCCCAACGAACTTAAGATCATCGTTAAAAATCATCTTTACAACAGCCACTCGGACGAAGTCATTATTAATGATATCTGCCATAATTCATAACCCTAAGGGAACCATTTTTGCGAGCATAAGTGTTCGCGTCGTGACTTTTCCTGGGTGCCGTCTTTCCATCCCCTCACCCCTGTCTGGTTCTGACCCTTGCATTAATTTCTCAACACTTCCCACCGCCTACATTCATTCCCCGCCTCACGTATTCCCTCTCCCCAATGCTCTCCACTATCTATGTATACCCTTCCCTTTCTCCCTGTCACCCTGCTCTTTCCTGCTTCCATCTCCCCCTGCTCCCCTTCATCCACTCGCTTTGCATCCCTCCCTCCCCCATGCTGACGCCTAGACGAGGCTCCAGCCCTTCCCCCCGGCGCGATAGAGGCCATGTTTGAGAAGCCTCTCGTTGGAATAATCCTAACACTCCACCCATGACCAGGGCTAATCTTCGGTCAGGGGCATTGCTCTGACCTATGCAGTCATCATTAAGCCAAACACTCAAGAAAGAATTGAGAACCTGGAAGCACAAGTGAGGGTTCTTAGGTGGAGGGTAATGTTGGAGGATGTCAACAAGGAATATGAGTGGATCCCAGATCCGGGCCTCACCTGGGCAAGGGAGAATCTATACAGTTAGACCATTTAACTCTCATGGCAATTGAAGACCATATTAGGCTTGGTGATGCAGGAGCAGGCAGATGTGGCGAAGAATCTGGAGAGAAAAATTGATATGTTGATGGAAAAGTTTGTCGTATATGTTGAGGCAGTGCACCACTGTCAATTTGTGACCAAGGACACACACCATTTCTCCATGCAGAGAAAGCACACCCACATAGGTGGACCCTCGTTTAGTGTAAAAAAGGAAGCCATTAGCGCCTCCTCAAGCAGTCCCATGTCTCCATATACTCAAGCAGGTAGCACTCAAGAGCTGTTTATCGGCGTGGACGAAGACCTAGAGCAGGGAACTACGTAGCTCCTGGGCTTGGCCAACAAAAGATGGTGGTGGTTTTTTTTTCTATGCTTTTGTTCACTCTACTTTGTTTACTTCTTTGTTTAATACGGGCTTCGACAATTTAAATTTTGTCACCGTTCTCAACATCGATGCACTCTACCACTTTGAACATTGTAAAAAGGACCGTTCCAAGGAAGTGAAGGCTTGTTTTGCTATCTCTGTGCTGGAGCATCTAGCTCGCACCTTCCACTCTTTATTGTAAATATTGTTTTTATCCTTTAATATAATCTATCTTATTCACACAAAAACAAAATGAAAAATACAAAAGAAAACAAAAATGTTAGTGATTTTCATGTTGATTTGGAAAAGTGCTAATGCAACATCAACCCTTTTTGTTTAGAGGACTTATTTTATACACTTAAAATTTTCTAATGTTTTAAGTGTAGATAATTTTTATTTTCTTGTTGGTAATAAAACATAAAATAAAAAAATAAAAAACATGACAAATAAAGACAAATATTAAAATTATATTTAAAAAAAACCAAAAAATCACAAAAATGTAAAAAAGACAAAATTAACTTGTAAAAATAAAATATTTATACAAAAGATTAAAAAATTAAAACTAAAATTAAAAAATATCAAAAAATAAATAAATAAATTAGGAAAGAATTTAAAAAAAACACATAATTTAAGGGAAAAAACATCAAAAACAATTTTTTTGAAAGTTAAATATAATAATAAAGAAAACTGTATAATCAGAAAAAATTAATTTAATTTTTTTTTAATAATTAAAATTAAGATTAAAATTAGAAAAAATTTAAAATTAAAATAAACATAAAATTATATATATATATATATGATTATGATGATGATGATGATGGTTACCATCCGTTAAGACCAATGCGGTCTATCAAATCTTAAGAGAGGAGAAAGAATCTAAGTTTGATTTTTCAAAATCTTGTTTCTATGGTCAAAGAGAAGGGAAATAAGTACTCCAAGATGCTATAGGTGGGTTGGCTTAATAGGTCAAGAAGATTTGAAGTGTAGTAGATGGTAGGGAATTGGGTGCGAATGTGAGTAAGAGTTGGGCATGAATCTAAAAGGAAGTGCTTTTCATCTTCCACTTGCTTAGAATCGCAAATCTGACAGATTCTATCATTTCAAGGGGTCCTGGGAATAGACCACCGTTGGGTCTCACTCTGAAGCTCATGGCAATTAGTTCTTATATCGATGTTCATTTTTTTCTTATTGTTGGACAACATAGAGAGATAATTCTGATTATCAAGGGTGGGGTTGATCACTTCCTTATAGTATCTTAGCTTCCTTTTACCCTCACATCTTGTCCTTAAACTTGTAGGTAATAGTATTTTTGATATTATCTTTGCTTCCCATACTGATATCCTCCTTAATTCCCAATGGTTGAGCCTGGGCATCCTTAAGCCACCCGCGCTTGAGTCGAAGGTGAGGATTTTGACTATAGTTAGAAGCAATTTTAGGGAGCCTTTTTGATTCCATGTTGTCAAGCTTCTTCTTATCCATCAAATATCTAAATATAGTCGCACTTTCAATGGGGGACAAACCAAATTTGATCAAGAGGATAGGATAGGGAGTATTTCCCTTGATCTTAAGGTTATAGGTTATGAATTGCTTTATTTATTATTATTATTATTATTTTTTTTTTTTTTAATTTAATTTAATTTTTTTAATATTTTTTATTATTTATTTGAAATATATATATATATATATATATATATATATATATATATATATATATATTATAGTTTGAATTATTTTAAATCTTTTTATTTTGATTATTTTATTATTATTTTAAACTTTATTATTATTATTATATATATATTTTTTATTATTTCACCATTTTATTTTGACAAATTCATTTTGTTTTTTTTTGTTTTTTTACATTTTTATGGGTTTTATATATATATATATATATATATATATATTTGATTTTTTTTTCATTTTTTTAATGTTTTATTATCGACATGAAATTCACCAACATTTAAAAAAAATTATCCACACTTAATACATTAGAAAATTTAAAGTGTAAAAAATATGCCCTCTAAAAAAAATGGGTTGATGTTGCATCATCACTTTTCGAAATCAACATGAAAATCACTAACATTTTAAAACAAATGTTCATACTTGATACATAAAAGATTTAAAGTGTAAAAAATAAGCCCTCTAAAAAATGGGTTGATGTTGCATCAACATTTTTCAAAATCAACATGAAAATCAATAACATTTAAAAAAAATGTTACATGAGAAAATTTAAAGTTTAAAAAATATACTAAAAAAAGGTGTATTCTCAATAACCACTTTTCAAAACTGGGTGATTTTTTTGCTACCTCAATAAAACAAGTAATCAGTAATTTTCTCGTTTGATTGGTAACTGTGTTTCTAAGTGAAGACTCCACCAAGTCATACTTTGCATGCATCTGTAGACACCACAAACTATTCACTTGAATCAACAGTCTTTAAAATGGGTACACTAATAAGTAATTCCTTTAGTAGCGATAAACTTTTGCCACACCTTAGTGTCCATTCAAATTTAGTCCCCTTCTTCCGTAAAGAAATAATGGGATGAACATTCATAGAGAATCCTTCTATGAATCTCTAGCAGTATCTAACAAGCCCCATGAATAACCTTACCCTTGTTACATTCTTAAGTGTTGGCCATTCTCTAATAACTTCAATTTTCTCTATATCCCCTGTTATCCCTTTGAAATTATGTGTCTCAAGTAATGAGTATATTTATGATAGAAATAACAATTTCTCAACTTAGCATACATTTGATGCTCGCTTAACACTTTTAGTACTAACCTCAAGTGTTATTAACGTTCTTCCCCTAACTTGGAATAAATAACAATGTCATCTAAGATTAGAATAACAATTTATCCAAATAATTTCTAAATATGCCTTTCATTAAACACATGAAGATATCTTGTGCATTTGTCAACTTGAATGGCACCACTATAGCTTTGTGTCCATACCTAGTTTTGAAAGTGGTCTAATTAGTGTCTTGATCCTTTATCCTTACCTTATGTTAATCTGACCTCAATTCTACCTTTGAAAGGATTTTTGTTGCTCTCAACTATTCAAACAAATAGATAATTCAAGATTGAGGACGTTTATTCTTTGTAGTGACTTTGTTTAGTTATCAAAAATCAATACATGTAACATCCCAGCCCTTAGTCGGGTAAAGCTACAATAACCACATTGCTTAAATTTTTATAAATTTATTGCGAAAAGTGAGGAAAAATCTAACTCTGCCATGGTTGCTGGACTGTATCTCATAGTTTCCGGTTAGCATGAATGCAATGTTAAATATCATTAATGCAATGTTCAAACATATGTATTATGTAAAGATAAATGCATACAATAAATACAAAGATAATTAAGAACAATTATGTACAAAACTCTGAAATTAAGGTTTCACCATCAATTCAATACACAACACAACTCATAAATATAAATCAACGCACATGAACATAGAAACTTATCTTGTAAAATAAAGGCAATTGGATGCATGCTCTCCATGTTCCACCCAACCATAGATCGTGTGGTTCATAAATCTCAACCACAAGTCACTCCCAAGCTAGTATTGCAACTCCACATGCAACAATTTAAACACCATCACAGATAACATGCATTTACCAAGGCACCAACCCCAACAACCTCAGTGTTCAACCATAAGCTCATGTTCCCCTGATCTGCACCCAAGCGGCACGACTTGAGTCCCTCAGAGGTGCCCACCTTTTAGGGTGCCTTATAGTGTTACATTTCATATTGCACCATGACACTTGACAGTTAAAATGGATCTCTCGCCATACATAAATATGTTTTAAAGCACTCCCTTGCAAGTCCAATATCTAAAACCCTTGAAGAAATTATGAATTTTGGGTAACAAGGCCTTTTAACTTGTTTAACATGACTTGCACACTTTTCCTAGTCTGTTTCCACGCATTTGCAGTTTCTTCTATTGAAACCTGCGCAGAAGTGCACTCTGTCTTCCACTGAAGACTGCACACATGACTCAATGAAAAGTAAAAAATAAAAAGTGAATTCTAGAAGCCTTGTTGGGCGAATATATCCCGAATAGAAGCTTCTTGGTCATATCTATTCGAGCCATACCCCTCACTTCGTGGAGCTAATTCTATTTCAAACCCTAATCCCACTATTAGTGGATCTCATCCTTCTCTTATCAATCTCAAAATTCCTCTATTTGGCCTATAAATTGACTAGAGGCTAGAGGGTTAGGGGAGTTCACAAAAAGGTAGTCTTATGTTGTTGAATTTTGGTTGGGAAGCTTATCATCGAAGGAGAGGGTTGGAGGCAGTTGGGAGGAATCTCATGACATCAAGGCAAGGGTTGTAAGGCTCTTCTTTATCTCTGAATTAATACAAATGAATCATTTTTTCCATTGTATTGTCTTACTGAAATGATGAATGATTTATGTTCCTTTTATTTATTCATTAAAATTATATTAATTTCATATCTCACTAATCATTAAATTAAGGTTGCTTGAATCATTATATTGCATATGCCTTTGATCTCTTTTATGTCTGTGATTGCAAATCTTATCAAGCATTGACAAGCTGCATTGGGATAGAGCGAGGATCTCCATCAAGAATTTCCCAAATAGGTAAGGGAACCTTTATCCTTCTCTTGTTTTTATGATTCAAATGAAGCAGGCTTAGAGAAAGTGTTATTCAATTGTTTGTTTGTTTCTACTTTTCCTTTAGGAATCTAGGGAGAATGGTCTTGTCCGCAAGAGGGATTTGTCCGTGTAACATGTTGGCAACCATAATGGGGAATGTCTTAGTTCTTTTCCTTTTCCTTGGTTTGTATTTCCGATATTTTTTGATTGAATTTATTTGAGTATTCGAAAAGTAGTGACTTTTCAGATCCTCTGGTTTGATTGCCTTGATTTTTTTCTTTCTTGAACCTTTCTTGATCTGCGTAGTTTTTCTTCAACAACATAGCACATATATGTGCAGCTTTGCTTCAGCAATAGTGTGCATGCACGCTGGACTTAACTATTAACCTGCACAAGCCTTAGAAATTTTTGAAAAAATATATTTTCTCTGGATCAAAGTCTGAATTTTGATTTCTAAGTGGTCATTATGTTTGTGTTTACCTTCAGAATCCTTCTGTGAGCTTGTTTGAATGTCATAGTGAAGTCTTGTTGAGAATCAATCCTTTTCACAAATTTGAGTAGGGTTTCATTTGGATTTTTTGTTGATTGATAAAAAAGAGATAGGTTGTTGATTAGATCACTGTCAACCTGTATTTTTCTGTCAAATATACTAGATTCATTTTTTATCATACTTATTTGAGATAAATACTTTTCTTATTGTTTAAAGATCTTCTAGATTAGTGAAGTTAGGGTTTTCTCAAAATTTATTGTTTTTTTGAAAGAGTTATTTTATTTAATGAATGTTAAAAGAAAATAATTTCTTTTTAGTTTTGAAGTTTTCATAACTGCACGTGTAGACATAATTAATTTGAAGCATTCATTACGAAAATTTCATTTAGATTTTTATCGATTCCTCCATGCAATTTGAAGAATTGTGAGTGATTGCTTGTGAAAGATATTTTTTATGTTTATTTGATTTTTTATTTTTTTTTAAGAAACGGGTATAGTTTTATATTAAAACCTTAGATTTAATGCCTTAGATCGGATTACAAATTTTGGAACCAAAGTCCAACTTTCCTCATATATCAAAAACACTAGTACCCAAATGCTAATATACTGATGCTTCTTGCAATTGGTAATCAAATCTATCTTTGAGATTTTCCCTAGCTTGTGGATACAAACAAATTGATGCAGAAAAATACAATAGAACATGAAGACAAGAAAATAAGGGATTGGATCCCACTCTTCATCCCCGTCGCTTAGAAGAGTGCCGACAAAGAGAAGAGAAGCTTTATTGGCTTCCAAATCCGCGTCCTTTTTATTTTCTCGCAAAACATGGAAGAAGTTAACACTTTGAAGAGAGTTTACCAGCTTTTTAATTCTTGTCACCAATCTTGCTAACCTGAGGTCTTGAGGGATGGTGTTGTCCACGATAATTTTATTAAATATTGGGAGTCTACAATAACATTCGCTTCCTTGATTCCAAATTTCTTTAACTACTTGAGGCCTTGCAGCAGGGCCATTGCTTCTGCTTGGGTGTTGGTATTGTGGCCCAAGCCCCAGGCATCACTGTACTCAATGATACCCTCTAGATTCTTGTTATTACCTCTAGCCCCGGCTTTTCCGGGATTGCCTTTTGCCGCCTTGTCAAAGAACATAATACAACTGGACTTCTCTTTGATCCAAGTGGAGAAATCATTCTCATTCAACCTGATTTTCCATTCTTATTGTTCCTACTCTGCCTTTTAGCCACAGAAAATTGGAGGCCCATCATACCACCCCACTCCAAATCCCAAGGAATTAAGTTTTTTTCCTCAAGATTCTCCAGCTTCTCGCCCAAATTATCTTTCAGTAGGCTCTTGATCTTGGCCATGAATAACTTAGCATTCTACACTTTTCCTTGGAAGATTCTCTTATTTCTTTCCAGCCAGATTTTCCAAAAAACTAGCTTTGGAAAGGAAATCCAGACAACCTTAAAACCATCATTGTTTGGGAAGTCTCCCGGATAGACATGGATCCAATTAGCGAACAGGTATGCGATGGAGGAGGGGATTGAAATATCATTTCCCTAAGGTCTCAACACCTCTTCCCAAACTTCTTTAGCATAATTGCAGTCCAGCATAAGATGGCAGGAGTTCTCCTCATTTCCGAGGCACATTGAACACCGAGAGGGCCCTTGGAATCCCCTTTTCTTAAGCCTATATTATGCCAAAATGCGGTTATGGCACAAGATCCAACTGAAGAAGTCAACTTTCGGAATGTTCTTCTGTCTCCACAAACCTTTCCAAATCGCTAGACAAGTCGGGACGTGCAATATTTCCTTAAGCTTTGCATAGCCCTACGCCACCATGTAGCTCCTAGAGTGAGAGCCCCACCCTCTCTTGTCATGATTCCTAG
Source organism: Pinus albicaulis (assembly GCA_034641835.2). Classification (NCBI taxonomy): domain Eukaryota; kingdom Viridiplantae; phylum Streptophyta; class Pinopsida; order Pinales; family Pinaceae; genus Pinus; species Pinus albicaulis. The sequence goes on from CM076584.1 coordinate 395,262,387, forward strand.
CGTGGATAAGGGCCTTCCCTTTTAATATTGACATTAAATATTTCCAGGCTTGCTTCAACACCTTTAGAACCTCTGACTGCTTCCAATTCACCCAGTCGCTTCCCTCCCAGCACAATAAATCCCATAATGTATTGAAGCTAGTACTCGACATCCAACTGTGCAGCTCTTCCAATTCTTGGATATCGACTAGAGAGGCCTCATTCATGATTCTGTCTTCCCAAATCCGGATCAGCTTACCATTTCCCACAATCTAGTAAGCGTGATTTTGAATCAAAGGGAGAGCCTGCACGCAAATCTTGTGCGTTTGAGACCAATTTTAGAGGGACGAGTTATGTCCAAACTCCTTTTCCTTTGTCCACTGAAGTACTTCTTCCACAATGATTTTTGAGCCCAACCTCGCTTTGGAGCAATTTTCCTCCAAATAATATTTGCCCCCATTGCAATGTTTTGGGCACGCAGATCCTTGAAGTTCAAACCCCCTTCTAGCAATGGCTTGGTGACTTTTTCCCAGTTGATGAGAGGCATTCTCTTATCAGTTTGATTTCCTCATTTCGAGAAGAACCTTATAATCAAATCTTCCATTTTTCTAAGGATGAAGTGAGGAGCTAACATAATTTAGAATTGAGAGATAGGAAAGCTGTTTAGGACATATTTGATCAAAACTATCTTCCCTGCAATATTTAGCCGCGAGAATCCCCAGGCCTGAATCTTGATTTAAAATTTCTCTAACAGCGAGAGCCAATATTTGCTAGTGGAATTTTTTATGAAGATAGGAAGGCCTAGATAAGTGAATGAATTCCAACTGGTGGAACCAACAAAACCCAAGCACCTGGAGATAGAGCTAAGAGCACTGCTAGAAAAATTCTAGCCATAAATATGATATTTCCCCTCATTTAACCTGTTGCTCGTAGCTTCACAGTAATAATCTAGGACTTCTTTAAACCTTGTTGTGGAATGAACAGATGCTGCTCCCAACAGTAGGGAATCATCGAAAAACAAGGCATGGCTTATGTTCCTGACTCCTATAGCAATGCTTAGGCCCAAAATATCTTGGTTAGATTATATATTTTCGAGGTAGAAGCTTAAGACAGAGGCTTACAGGACAAAGAGGAGAGGGGAGAGAGGAAACCCCTAACAAAGCCCTCTTGTGCCTTTAAAGAAGTCCGCAGCTCGTCCATTCACCAGAGGGGCGATCCAAGGTTCAGAGTTGTAGGCCCGAATCCATCTAATGAACTCAAGCCCAAACCAAAACTTGAGCAACACATCAAATAGGAAGTTGTGCCACACACGATCAAAAGTGTTAGCTAGATCCAGCTTAACCACCATTCCTTTTTATTTTTGTTGCATGCTTGAGTGAATTTCCTCTTGCACGAGGATTATATTATCCACAATCTGCCTACCATGAAAAAATCCCCCTTGGTTTTCTAGGATGAGAGCTGGAAGAATACCTTCCAATCTATTGGAAATCACCTTGGTTATCAGCTTGTAACCTATGTTGCATAGAGAAATAGGCCGAAATCTATTAAAATCACTGGCTCCCTTTTCCTTCGGAATAAGGGCAAGAAAGGCAGATTTCGTGCTGCCCGCAATTTTTTGACAGTCTTGGGACTTTAAGACCATTTATGCAGATCATTTTTCACTATTTGCCAACAAACTTGGATAAATCTAGCCGTGAATCCATCCGTACCGGGGGCTTTGTTTGACTCCATATAAAAAAGAGCAACCTTTATTTCCTTTCTTTTAACCTTTGCTTCCAATTTCTGGTTCATCCTGGAGGTTATCAAGGAAGGAACCATGTACAAAAAATTAGAATTGTGGCCGAGAGCTTCTTCTTCACTGTAGAGATTTTTAAAATGAGTGAAAGCTTCCCTTTTAATACTCTTGAAGTCATTATGGGTTATGGAGTCTTCCTTAATTTCTGAAATAGAGTTGAATCTTCTTCTCGCTTGGGTTTGTTTATGGAAGAAGGAAGTATTTTTGTCTCCCGCTCTCAGCTAAAGACTGCGAGACTTTTGCCTCCAAAATTCTTCCTCATGCAAATAGGCTTTATGGAACTTTTGTTGCAAATCGACCTCCCTGCCTAGAGCTTCACTTGAGATTGCTGCATCTTCCATTTGCAAGTGATGGTTCTCAAGATTTTCTTGGGCTTGCTTCCTATCTTCCGCTGGACTAGGTATAATTTTCGACCAAATTTCAAGGCAACTTTCACTCTTCTAAGCTTTTCCTCCCACACGTAGAAATGTGACCCTTTGACAGGCATCCTCCAACTTTCCGTTACCTTGTCCATGAAGTCCGAATTCTTGACCCAGAGGGGACTAAACCTAAATGCAATTGGGCCTAAATCTCTTTGGGTCGACAATTCCAGTTTAATAGGCTTATGATTCGACACACTGCAAGGGATAATGTTCATCCTAGCTTCTAATCCTAGAAGAAGGAAATAACTTTCAACAAGAAATGTATCTAATATCGCTGCAATATGCCCAAGATCGACTCTTTTATTCGACCAAGTATACTTATCGTTTAAGGGCTTGATGTCGAGCAGGTCCCAATCTTGGATGAGGTCCTCCACCCATTCCCTTGTCGGATCCATGACGATGTTCCCCCCTCGCTTCTCAGACAAAAGTGAGGTGAGGTTGAGGTCACCAACAATAATAATATTTTCCAAATTCTCTACCTCAGACAAGTTTCTGATTAAGTCCCAGCATGCCTTCTTCTCCCCTGCGCTTATTGGTACATACAGATTGAAGAGGTTGAAAACCTCCTTAGTTTCGTGGTGTTGAAACTTCATGAATAGCCAATGGGTGTTTTGGTTTTCAGCGACCAGAGTGCACTTGGGCTTGTTCCAAAGAGCGTCTATTCCACCCGAAGCTCCTCGGGCTGAGACGGCCTGCCCTCCACCTTTGTTCCAAAATTTATTACTTATTTGGAGGAAGTCTTTATCCTCCACTTTTGTCTCCTGTATTAGAATAATATCTGGGGCTTCTTTTTGATCAGAGGTTGTCATTAATGTCAACCCAAGCAGCACCAGGGGCTACCCCAATATTGCATGGGAATTTTTACCTACCAAATTACTATATTCTGGGTCAAGAATGATTTTGATGGTTTATACTTGTCGATATGTTTCCGTTGATATATGGCATGCCACGTAATTCTTCATGGTTTGAGAGATATTCATGTTTGAAGTTTGTAACCCCAGTTAGTGGGCTAAAACCCCATGGGGTTGTGGCATGGGTCATTGAAAAGTCAATAATTAATAATTTCTAATCTCATAAAATCCCTCCCATGTTCACTAGTTGAAACCCCTCTCAACCTAAGCATTTATATAAATTGTGATCCTCATATCCTCCTTATGTAAGGATTTCGCTATCTGAAACAAGTCATCGTGGAATTTTCACTTTAATTTTTTTTTCTATGAAGATTCAGAAGCTGAAATGTCTATGGGGCAAAGATGAAATCCCAAGGAAGATCTTGTAAAAATTTCAGATCAAGGTGCACAATATTTTCGGAGATATGATCTGTGGAAGTCAGTGTTTTTGCAGGCTCCTAAAATTCATCTCAAAGAAGTGACATTGGGAAAATCGTCATAACTTTCTCTCTAAGTATCGGATTGGAATTTTATAAAAAGTGTTAGTTATTGCATGGGCTTTAGTTTTCTATGTATCAATTTCAAACCCTAATGAAGAAACACTGACACGTGGCATGCCGTAAAAGTTCACTCTACTGAAAAATTCCATAATTAGGGCATTGTGAGAGATTGGGCATAAATATCTCTTGAAGAATCCAAATTGGTTAAAAAATGTGGCATTGGAAAGAAGACTCAGAGGAATACTACACGACCGAAAATCACATATTGGGGATCTAAAATAACAAATATACACTAGGTTCAATATCGAGCTCCTAGAAGGCAAGAAAAAGCTACATCATGTGTTGTCAAGGGCTGCAAAGGAATAGAATTTCTATGGTAGCAAAGAAAATCAAGGTGCAACAGAGGGTAGCATGACAAGAGAAACAACCAAGGTGCAAAAAATCTGCAATAAGTTCACCACATGAAGTCTTCAAGTGGGCAACTCTGCATACAGTCATTGAAAAGGTATCATTGTACTAAGTCACTGTAAATGCTTCATTGTAAAAATTGTACAAGTGTCTATCTACCAAGAGTTGAAGAGGTAGTGTTGGGAGGTCTAGGATCATCATTAGGTGGTTGTGTCATAGTTTGGGTTATGGTCTAGTCTTTCTTCTTCTTCTACATCATTCTATATCATAGTAAAGTGGACCATTTTCCCTGGTACGAGAGTCCATTCTTCTTTTATTCTTCTATAGGGTGGTAGGGTGGTGCTAGGGTGAGTTGTAGCTCATTGGGTGTTGGGGCATCCGTTCAGTTGACTGCTGAAGAATCTCAGGCGTTGAAGCGTCCATCCAATGGAAGCTGGAGAAGAATGCTTTTCTAGATTCTAGGAAGTTAGAGCTTTATTTTAAATTGGAGTTGAATATTAAAGAATTATTAGAAAAACATTAGGTGGTTTTTGTCCCAGAGTGGGTTTCCACCTTAAAAAACTGTGTGCATTTGTGTTCCTTTTATTTACTGCTATCATTGTACAAACACTGATAATAATTGAATATTAACTAATGCTCTATTGTTAGGAATATTGATTCACTCCCCCTCTTAGTATTTCCAACAATTGGTATCGGAGCCAAGTTCCCTCAATAGCAGTTTAACAGCTGGAAGGAGGTCATGGAGCATAGCAAGAATGGTGTACCTTTGTTCAATGAAAATAATTATGCACTCTAGAAAGGAAGAATGGAGGTCTATCTCTTGGCGCAAGGTTACGAAGTATGGGACACTGTTCAAAATGGATTTACATCAAACACAGATGAAAAAGGTACGAGGAATTTGGTAAATGATACAAAAGAAAAGAATATTATTATCAGTGGACTTATTGTGTCTGATTATCATAAGGTGTTGGGTTTCAAAACCTCCAAAAATGTATGGGACAAGCCTGGGAATATATATGCAGGGGACTCAAATTTCAAAGAAGCAAAGCTTCAAATATTTATAGAAAAATTTGAGCAACTCAGAATGAAAGAAGATAGCAACATTGCTGCATACTTCCAATACGTTGATGAAATAACCAACAATCTGGAAGGATTGGGAGAGCCAGTTGACGAGAAGACTATTATACGAAAGATTCTTAGAACGTTACTAGGGAGATTCAATCCAAAGGTATCGGTCTTAGAATACAGTGCAAATCTGGAAAAACTCAACAAAGAGGAATTACATGGAGTTCTCATAGCATATGAAATGAGACTTGATGAAGAAGAGGGTACTTCGCATCTATAAAATGCATTCGTTGCATCTAAGAAAACCAATCAGGACAAACAACCTTTAATTGAAAAGACATGCACCTGCAAGTGTGAAGAAAAGGGAGATGATGAAGAAGGTCTTTCAGATGAAGAATATGCCTACTTTACGAGAAAACTAAAAATTGGTAAGGGAAAATTCAAAGGTAAAATTCCATTGATATGTTCCGCTGTGGTGAGGTTGGGCATTTCACAACAAAATTTCTGAATAGAAGTGATGGCAACTCAAAAGGAAATAAAGGCTTTAAGAAATTCAACAAGCAAGCAAAAAAGAAAGGATCCAAAAGGAAATTTCTTTCTAAAGAAGATAGCTCATTATCCAATGAAGACAGTGAAAACGAAGAATAAGCCATTGAGAAAGTATTGTTTATGGCCAAGCACAATAAACAAGAGGTATCAAACAACAAAGAAGAAGGGTTGAACATAGAAGAATTTTCTAAGGAGGCAATCCAGCTTACAAAAGAGCTCAAGGCTGAGAATATCCGTTCCAATACTCTTGAAGAAAAAGTTCAAGGTCTCAAAATTGAAGTTGAAGAACACAAATGTATTGAAGAGTCACTTCAAAAGAAGTTGGAAGAAAGCAACCAAGAAAGGGAAGCATTAGAAGCCGAAGTAGTCTCACTGCATAAGGAAGTGAAGAAGGGAAAAACTATCCAAAAATATGCCAACAACTCAAGGGCATTGGAAGAACTCATCAACAATCAACGATCTTACAACGATAGAATTGGCCTCGGTTACAAAGAAGAAGAAGCAGGACCTTCTACAACAAAATACAATGAACCTGTGAGATATGACATGCATATAGACTTCATTGGATAAGATTCACAAGAACATCCTTGGAAGATGATTCCTCGACGAATATTTCCATCCAAGTACCAACATATTTTTCATGGCTATTGTTATTCATGTGGAAAATTTGGTCATAAAGCTATAGAATGTCGCACGTACCCTAGGAACCAATACAATTCCAGGAGATCCTTCAAATATGAACTTCCCAAGGCTCAAGGAAAATCAATAGATTTGAAAATTTAAGAAATAATATGGAATGTTACAAATGTCATAACCTTGGACACATAGCCAGAGACTACATACTTGAAAATCCTCCAGAAGAATCTTCGAAGCCACATAACGAAGGAACATGGAAGAAGAAGAAGACTGATAATTTTGCTCTCACTCTCAAGGCTCAAAACAACAAAGATGTGTGGTATGTTGATAGCGGTTGCTCAACACATATGACTGGAGATAGAAGGAAATTTGTATCCCTGAAAGAGAAGAAGGATGGAACCGTATCCTTTAGAAATGATGGATCTTCAAATGTTATCGGATTGGGTACCGTCACTCTCGGAAGAAAATATGTTATAGCCAAGAATGTTCTATTGGTTGAAAACATAAATCACAATCTACTCAGTGTTGGACAAATGTGTGATCAAGGACACATAATGTTATTCAACTCCACAAAATGTGAAATCAGGAAAGGCAGGTATGGTAAAATTGTGGCTACAGCAAGTCAAGCTCCAAATGACATATATGTTCTGGATGAAGCAACTAAAGCATGTATACTAGCTAAAGAAGATGAAAGCTGGTTATGGCACAAACGAATGGGTCACATAAACTTTGAAAATATTGTTAAGATAAGCAAAAAGAAAGTAGTACAAGAAATACCGAAAATCTCAAAACTTTCCAACACACTATGTGAGGCCTGTCGGCACGGCAAGTAGACAAAAGTCAAATTTAAAACAAAAGAGCACTTTGTATCACATCCATTGGAATTGATACATACTGATCTATGTGGTCCTGTGAGAACAAAAGTCTTAGATGGAGAATTATATTTCATGTTAATGATAGATGACTATACCAGGATGACAACCGTCAGTTTCCTAAAGAAAAAATCTGAAGCATTTGAGTGCTTTAAGATCTACAAGGAGTTGGTCGAAAATGAAACTGATTTGAAAATAAAGTGTCTAAGATCAGATAATGGCGGAGAATTCACTTCCAAATTATTTCAACAATACTGTGACGAAAATGGAATAAAAAGACAATTTTCAACAACACAAACACCTCAACAAAATGGAGTTTCTGAAAAAAAGAACAAAACCATACAGGAAATGGGTAGAACAATGTTGAAGGACTCAAAATTGGATGAAAAATTATGGGTTCAAGCAATTGATACGACAGTCTTCATTATCAACCGAAGTCTTCTCAAAAATAATTGCAACAAGACCCCATATAAATTATGGAATGGAAAACCAACTAGTGTAAAATATTTCAGAATCTTTGGAAGCAAATGTTATATCAAAAGAGAAGATCAAAATTTGGGTAAGTTTGAATCACGTGTTGATGAAGGTATCTTTGTTGGTTATTCACTCAAAAGAAAGGCCTATAAATGTTATAATCTAAGACGAAAACAAATAGTGGAGAGCATAAATGTTACATTTGACGAAGGTGGTGTTCTAACGAATAATGATGAGGATCTAGAATCTTTGAAACTTGAGACGGAGGCTGAAAAAGACACAGAGAAAATTCTAGAACAAGAAGCAATTATCAACCAGGAAGAAGTAAATAATGATCATCAAGATATACTAGAACAACAATAGGAATATCCTCCAAAGATAACAAAAGAATGGATTCAAAAGAACCATCCATCAAATCAAATCATTGGTGACATAAATGAAGGTCGATAACTTCGTTCATCACAACAAACTCACATTATTTTTCTAGCAACCTTTGAGCCTAGCAGTTTTGAGGAAGCCAGCTTGAATGAACATTGGGTAGCAGCTATGAATGAATAATTGGATCAAATCGAGAATAATAACACCTGGGAATTAGTTCCACGACCAAAAGATAAAAATGTCGTTGGGACAAAATGGGTGTTCAGGAACAAATTGGAGGGTTGTCTCGTATCATGGTTGAGCAAAAAACAAACCTCAATCTCATTATCTACAGTGGAAGCATAATACATTGCAGTGGCATCATTTTGTACTCAAGTCCTTTGGATGAAACAAACTTTGCAAGATCTTCAAGTACAATTCAGTGAGCATATTCCCATATTATGTGACAACACCAATGCCATCAACATCTCCAAGAATCCCGTCATGCATTCAAAAACAAAACACATTTCGATCAAATATCATTTTGTTAGAGAAAAAGTTGCTGAAAATAATATCAAACTTGAGTATGTTGGTACAAAAGAACAAATCGATGATATCTTCACTAAACCTTTAACTCGTGAAGCATTTGAATATCTTCACCATAAGCTTGGGATTCTCCCAAGTTCTCATTAGATTTTCCTTATTCATAATATAAAGGGGGAGTGGAAGTTTGTACAGGTCCATAGGATGGTTATGTGTCAGGGGGAGTTACCCTTTTCCATTGATGTCAAAGGGGGAGAGAATGTTGTAGGAAGAGGTGTCATGATCGCAGGAGGAGTACTTGTGTTGTCGTGAATGCCAAAGGGGGAGATTGTTGATTAGTGGTTGTCATTGATGTCAACCCAAGTAGCACCAGGGGCTACCCAAATATTGCACGGGAATTTTTACCTACCAGATTACTATATTCCAATTCAAGAATTCTTTCGATGGTTTCTACTTGTCGAGATGTTTCCGTTGATATATGGCATGCCACGTAATTATTCACGGTTTGAGAGATATTTATGTTTGAAGTTTGTAACCCCAGTTAGTGGACTAAAACCTCATGGGGTTTTGGCATGGGTCATTGAAAAGTCAATAATTAATAATTTTTAAGCTCCTAAAATCCCTCCCATGTTCACTTGTTGAAGTACCTCTCATCCTAAGCATTTATATAAATTGTGATCCTCATATCCTCCTTATGTAGGGATTTTTCTATCTGAAACAGGTCATCATGGAATTTTCGCTCCAATTTTTTTTTCTACGAAGGTTCAAAAGCTAAATTTTTTATGAGGCGAAGCCGAAATCCTAAGGAAGCTCCTATAAAAATTTCAGATCAAGGTGCGCAATATTTTCGGAGAGATGATCTGTGGAAGTCAGTGTTTTTGTAGGCTCCTGAAATTCATCTCAAAGAAGTGACATTGGGACAATCGTCATAAATCTCTCTCTGAGTATCCGATTGGAATTCTATAAAAAGTGTCAGTTATTGCACGAGTTGTAGTTTGTGTTGTATCAATTTACAAATCTAATGAAGAAACAATGACATGTGGCATGTCGTACAAGTTTGCTCTACTGAAAAAGTCCATAATTAGGGCATTGTGAGAGATTGGGCATAACTGTTCCTTGAAGAATCCAAATTGGGTTAGACATGTGGCATTGGAAAGAAGACTCAAAGGAATACTACAGGGCCGAAAATCACATATTGGAGATCTAAAATAATAGAGAAACACCAGATTCAATATTAAGCTCCTAGAAGGCAAGAAAAATCTACATCATGTGTTGTCAAGGGCTACAAAGGACCATACTTTCTAGGGCAGCAAAGAAAAGCAAGGTGTAGCAGAGGGTAGCATGACAAGAGCAACAACCAAGGTGCAAAAAATCAGTAAGAAGTTCACCACATGAAGTCTTCAAGTGGGCAGCACTGCATATAGTCATTGTAAAGGTATCATTGTAAATGCTTCATTGTAAAAATTGTACAAGTGTCTATCTGCCAAGAGTTGAAGAGGTAGTGTTGGGAGGTCTAGGATCATCATTAGGTGGTTGTGTCATAGTTGGGGTTATGGTTTAGTCTTTCTTCTTCTTCTACATCATTCTATATCATTGTAAAGTGGACCATTTTCCCTGGTACGGGAGTCCATTCTTCTTTTATTCTTCTACAGGGTGGTAGGGTGGTGCTAGGGTGAGTTGTAGCTCATTTTGTGTTGGGGCATCTGTTTAGTTGACTACTGAAGAATTTTGGGCGTTGGAGCATCCATCCAGTGGGAGCTAGAGAAGAATGATTTTCTATATTCTAGGAATTTGGAACTTTATTTTCAATTGGAGTTGAATATTAAAGAATTATTAGAAAAGAATTAGGTAGTTTTTGTCCTTGAGTGGGTTTCCACCTTAAAAAATTGTGTGCATTTTTGTTCCTTTTTTTTAACTTCTATCATTGTATAAACACTAATAATAATTGAAGATTAACTAATGCTCTAATTGAAAGGAATACTGATTCATCCCCCCTCTCAGTATTTCCAACACTTCTATCCTTATTAGGCTTCTTATGGCTTCTTCTTTCGGCTTGCTCCCCATTCCTCTGCAGTTCCAGGAGACAACCTTCATCGCTTACTTTTTTGAGCTTGATGAGCTCCTTTGGAGCCCTGACCTTGATTTCTTGTCACCTTTGAAGTTATTTCCAATAGTTTCTCTAGGGTTGGTTGGATGCCCTGAAGTTTCCTTTGTAATTTTCTTGCTCTCTCTTCTCCCAGGCTGGAATTGTTCCTCTTGTCGATCTTCGAGCCATTTTATGTGATTCCTTTATCTCTCATTTCTCCTTTGATTCCTCTGACTCTTGTTCTTCCTCTTCAACCTCTGCGTTCCTTTCCTTAGGGATTTTTGGAGTGCTTTCTCCTTGGCTCGAGTCTGAAGGTGTCCCTTTCTCAGGGGTCTCCTTCTTTTGCATTTCGACCTCTTGGAATTCCATTGAAGCTAAGATTAAGGGCCCAAACTTATTCTCTTGGCCCTTAGAGGGAGGGTTTTGCTGATTTTGAGCACCAAGGGGAGGCCAGTTTTCTTTACCTTTTGGAGCCCTAGGAGGATTTTGGACCTTATGGGCAGAATTTATTCTATTAACCTGCTTCCAGCCTCTATTTTCCTTTCTCCACCTCTCCATTACTCAGACAACTCTTGGAAAAGTGTCCGTATTTGTGGAATTTTCAACACTTAAAGGGGAGCTACTCATAATCTAATTTTTTCACATGATTCCAGCTTTCGACATTGATTTTATGGCCTCTGGAAGCCCCACCTCTAGATCGACCTTGACACAAATTCGAGCACAATCATATTGATCCTTATTATTTGCCCGGTCTATGAATTTTCCCAACGTGTTTATTATATGCTTTAAAGACTCCCAATTCCAACAATGGACTAGAAGATTCGAGAGCCTTACCCACACAGGAAAAAATGACGAAACATCCTCTGTTGGGTCAAAATATGGTGTCCATTTGTTTAGGTACAAGCCCTAAGGACCCATGATGTATGGACCATTCCTAAATATCATATCCTTGTCCTCTTTTGAAATAAATTCAAAGAGGAAGAAGCCTCTCCCCAGGAAGTACGAAGTAACACTATGCTCGATCAACCGTCTCTAGTTTTTGACTACCCAGGCCTCCGTGGTTTTGGGCGAAGGCCAAAGTCCTGTGAACTGACCCACTAGGGCACGATTAGGTAGAGACAAGGCAACTTGAATCAGTCCATCTGGTGGAATAGATACTGCCAGAATATCATCCAGCTTCTTGACAAACTTGGTGGCTTCAGATTTCTTCTTTTTTGGTAGCGAAGCCAATAGATACTTGAAAGCATCTTCAACAGATAGATGGGAGGGGGGTTGAGGGGGAGGAGGGGCCTGGGATGAACCCAGATCCTCCATGGTGGCAGAGGGAGGTGCAATCCTAGTTCACGTCTCATAGGCAACGCTCAGACCAGATCTATTGTTTATTTGACTTGTTAAGTGAATTTAAATTTGGATTTAATTTCTGCAATTGAATTGTTTCAAAGTGAAATTTTCATTTTGTGGAAAAGAATGTTATTGGAATTTGAGTTTTTGCGTTTCTTTTGAAAATAAAAAAGACTCACACTCTCCCATAACTAGGAATTCATTGAATGAAAAGATTACAATTTCATATTTTACTACATTAGAGTATTTGAGTCCAATCAATACATCCTCAATTTCATGTCCATAACCCTGTAAGCAAATAAAAACCTAATAACACAATGTTAATGAAAATTAATCTAGAAATTTTCACATTTTTAGGGCTCTTTCCACCAACATATATCAGGTTAGTGATTTTGAATAGGGAAGTGAGTTAATTTACAAAGCTATAAACAAATAGTAGAATCTTGCGATAGGGAGTTGATCAAGTGCTCAAAATTATGCTCAAAAATCAAATTTTTCATATCACTGTGGAACTTGAACGACGTGTAGATCTCGTCGTTCTGAATCCGATGCAACTCGTTTCGTGGAAAACCGACACCGTATGCTCCCAAAAACACGTTCTGTCCACTTTGTCAAACATGTAAATTAAAAAAAAAAAATGTGCAGAAAACCCATTCAGTAATCCATACTGCTGACTGGGCATGCCTACATGGTTGTTCACTAGTCAAGCCCTTTGAATTTTTCGGTGAACCTTGGAGTTCCAAGTGGCACATTTTTACAAGTCCTGGGTGGCGGATTATTATTGGTTTATTTTGGGCCAACCATGTGCTAACATGTGGCCCAACCAATGGCTGCCCCATGGCAATATGCGGGGCCAAAAAATTTTGGTTGGGCTCAAGCGAGCCCTTGGGGAGTTGAACAACCAACCTGTGCGCAATAAACACCACTGAATACCAATAGACCACGATTTGTTACTTAACATGTATTGTTTGTCGTTTATATTTAATGTTCAATAGTCAAAGGGTTGGGGGTGGGGGCCGAGGTCTAGCCCCAGCCATTGGTCACCGCCATCGACGGGAGGCTAGCCCTGAGCTCGCATGTAAAAAATGTTAACGGTTTTGGTTGGGGCGACCACAAGTCGATGGTTAGAAAACCCGTCGGCGGCCAATGTTTTTTTTTTTTTTTTAAATATTTTCTGCCTTAGCCCATAGAGGGAAAATTAAAGTAGTGATAATTTCGCCCAAAAAACCAACAAAATGTCAACCAATTAATGGAAAATCGGGTGAATTTGTAGGACCAGCCCAAATTTTGTGCAAATTGTGGTGCGAATATTGCATAAACTTGGGGAAGTCATAACTAAGTTAGTTTTTGGCCAAATTCGAGGAAAAAAGAGGCTAGACAAGAATTTTTGGTCATTCTGGAGTTGATGGAATAGGTTTCGAAGCCATTGGAGCACTATAAATGTATGTAATCACACATTCGTGCATGAATGAAAGAAGACCAAACCAATGGAAGCTAAACCAAGGAGATGTAGCCCAGGAGGGATGAAATCCTTCATCATCTACATGTGTTGTGGTTATTATTATGGTGCATTTTTCTACAATTTTTGCTCTTCATTGTTTTATTTAAGATTATTTGCTCAAGAAATTCACTAAAAGACACGTAAAAACCTCTTAATAAACTTCCAAACAAATACAAATCCTTAAGCACTTTTTACATATTCTGAATTGGATCTTAGCACAAAAAACACTAATATTCCCATTTAGATCAAGTTGGTATCAGAGCAATAGGTTTACTTGTGCAAATATGATTAATTTGTTTTGCAAGTGTTTAAATGCTTACAAGGTTGAAGCTCAAGAGAGAAGAAGGCCATCTTGTTGGTACATGTTCTAAAGTTGGAGCCAATAGAAGGAGGGCAAATTTGCCACAATTTACACCTCAAGATTCACCTCCAAGTCCAATAGAAGCTTCAGTAAGAATGTCTCATGAAGGAGGAATTGATAAAATGTCAGAAGATGAGAAGGATTTTAGGAAGGCTTTCTTTGACAAGACAGATATGGTGAAGATCCTTTATGAAGAAAGGAACACAAGGTTGCAGGGTGAAAGCTCTAGGCCTCTAAGAGTAGAGGGTTCTATAGGAGGAGGAGGTAATGGAAATGGTGGTAAGCCACCATATACTCCACCATCATCCTCACCGCCATCTTCAACTTCATCTTCATTCTCTTCCACTACTACAACCCGTACACATACTCATCAACCTACCTCAAAAGGAATTGGTAAACAACCATTGTTAAAACTTGATATTAAATTTGAGTTGCTTATGTATAATGGTGAAGTGAATGCAGATAAGCTCGATAATTGGGTTTTTTAGTTGGAGGTCTATGGCAGAATTCAAAAACTTCACGATTATGATACAAAGATACAACTAGCTTCCTTGAGATTGGAGGGTGCAACACTAGTATGGTGGGAAGCCAAGACATAAGATGAGATTAAGAAAAATGGTAAGATCTCACTCTCTTGGTATAATTTCATTGCTGCAATTAAAAAAATATTTTACTCTCTAGCATATATGGAAAAAGCCATTATGAATTGGCATAACTTCAGACAACTTAACGGTCAAAGTGTGCAAGATTACACCCAAGAATTTATAAAAAGAGCTCTTATGTTAGGTGTTGATTTGCACTCTGAAGATACATTGCTGAAGTATATAGGGGGTTTACATAGCTATCTAAGTCACACTATCCTTATGTTCAATACCACTAGCTCAGATGAGGTTTGTGTACAAGCCACTCACCTTGAGACAAGAAGGAAAAAAATTCCAGAAGAGGGTAAAATGAATCCATTTAAGGGTGGAGACAAAAGAAAGTGTTTCAAAGGAAATAGAAATAAAAATGCATCCATTAAAAAGGAAGGAGAGAAAACCACATGAAGCATTGTTCCAAAGAGGGTCATGTTGAGGACCACTATTGGAAGCTTCATCCAGAGGTGAGGCCCAAGAAATTCAACAACAAAGGAAAACATAAAATAGCTACAACCACTCAACAGGATTTGGGATCTGACTCAGGTGATGAAACAAAAATTACAGCTATGGGTATGAAGGGAAACTAATCCATTGCTAGCACTAGTGCATCAAATTGTCACACTAGTATTCCAAAGGAAGAAACAAGAATTGAATTATTTCATGTGAGGGTTAAATCAAAACATACAAAAATCGACACACCTTTGGTAGTGGGTATGAAGCAAACTTGATATTTGAATACTTAGTCAAGAAAATTAATCTTGAAACCATTCCTCATCACAAACCATATCCATTGGGTTGGATATTCAAGAACAAAAATTTGCAGGTTACAGGAAAGTGTATTCTTCGGTTTGCAATCACAAAAAACTTTATTGACGAAGTTGAATTAGATGTTGTACCACTTGATATTTCAGGGATTGTTTTGGGTAGTCCTTACCTCTATGATAGAAAAAATATCTTCTATCGACATGAAAACAAGTACCACTTGTTCAAAAATGGTGTGGAGTATGTTGTGAGAGCTCATCGAAATAAACTAAACCTTTTAATAGTTAGTGAAGGGAAAATGAAAATACTAGTGAATTCAAGCAAGAATTTTTTGCTTCTTATAATTAAACCAAATAATGATGTTGATTATGAAGCATTCCAAGGTTGTGGTCCAAAGTTAAAATCTGATTTGATTGAAGTAGTTAATCAAAATAATGATATGTTTTAGGATCCAAAGGGTTACCTCCCAATAGGGAAATCCAACATGAGACACAGTTGCAGCAAGATTGTCCTCTTCCTAACATTGGCATGTATAGGATGTGAGTGATGGAGAGTGCTGAAATCAAAAATCAAATCCAAGAGTTGTTGGACAAAGGGATCATCTGACCAAGCACTTCGCCATGTGGGTCACCTATTGTGTTGGGGCCAAAGAAGGATGGAACATGGCGCATGTGTGTAGATTTCCATGCATTGAACAAGATTACGGTAGAGAACCGTTATCCACTTCCTAGAATAGATGATTTACTTGATCAATTGAAAGATTCAAAGTATTTTACTAAGTTGGACTTAAGGAGTGGATATCATCAAATTAGAATTGCTGAAGGAGACATTTGGAAGACGACATTCAAAACAAATCAAGGTTTGTTTGAATGGCTTGTTATGCCTTTTGGTTTATGTAATGCTCCTTCTAACTTCAGGCGTTTGATGAATGATGTTTTGAGACCATTTATTGATGTGTTTATCATAGTCTACTTATATGATATCTTAGTTTTCAGCAAATCACTTGATGAACATGTCATGCGTGTAAGAAAAGTACTAGATTTCTTAAGGAAAGAACAATTATTTTTGAACATGTCAAAATGTCAGTTTGGAAAAACTTATTTAGTGTACTTGGGGCACATTGTTGGAGGAGGTGAGTTGAGGATAGACCCCTCTAAGGTTGAGGTCATTGTGATTTTTCCAACACCCAAGACAGTTACTGAGGTAAGAAGTTTTTTGGATGAAGCCAAATATTGGAGGAAGTTTATTGCTAACTTCTCATTTATCACAACTCCTTTGCATGCATTGAATAGTGTGAAAAAGGTCTTCCAGTGGGGAGGAAAAAACAAAAATCATTTGACGCTTTGAAAGAAAATACTAGTTCAGCTCCAGTACTTGCATTACCAGACTTGAGACAACCCTTTGACATTCAAACTGATGCAAGCGACTACAGCATGGGCGCGGCCCTTATGCAACATGGTAAGCCCATTTCAATTCATTCTGAAACTTTCAATGGTGCAGTGCTTAACTATCCTACTTATGACAAGGAGCTTTATGCGTTGGTTCAAAGTGTGAAAAAGTGAAAACACTACTTGATGGGAAAGGAAACCACCATACACACCGACCACCAACCATTGCAATACTTGCAATCACAAACTCAGTTGCAACATGCAAGGCACTTTCGATGGATGGGTTTCCTAAAAAAATTCCACTTGGTCATCAGGTATAAAAAAGGTATTTACAACAAGGTTGCTGATATGCTTTCTATGCCTATTATTGGTGCGACTACTTTACTCAAGCATAATTCAGTTTTGCATGAAAGTTATATTGAGAAATATGCATGTGATAATGACTTTGAAGATGTTTATGAAATCTTGAGTCAAGGCAACCAAGTAGAGGAATTGGATTACCATGTACATCATAATTTGTTGTATCATTTGGGAAAGCTTTGTATTCCACAGGGGGATAGAGTAAATTTCATAAGGGAAGCACATACTTCTCTAATTGCTGGACATTTAGGTGTAAGAAAAACAATGGTACATCTTTAGAGGTATTGTTATTGGCCTCGTATGCTGAAAGTGTGTCACGTTTCATCAATGGTTGTTCACTATGTGTAGTTAGTAAGCCTAGAAATAGGAAGTTAGGATTATACACACCACTTCTAGTACCTTCACGTCAATGGGAGAGTGTTTCTATGGATTTTGTAAAAGGCCTTCCTTTGTCAAAAAGAGGTAATGAATATTTGTATGTAGTTATGGACACGTTTAGCAATATGTGTATATTAATGCCATGTAAAAATAATATCACAACTGAGCAAACAACTCACTTATTCTTTCAGCATGTTTGGGTTCATTTTAGTTTTCCCACATCCATTTTAAGTGATCGATATTCTCGATTTGTTGGGAATTTTTGTTCAAGTTTGTGGGACTTGATGGACACCAAGTTGAAGAAAAGTACAACCTTTCATCCGTAAACAGATGGTCAATTAAATAATCATACATATTCTTCGAGGATACTACTGCAAGCATCCTAAGTTGTGGGATGAAAAATTGCGCTACATTTAGCATGCTTACAACCATGCAAAACACTCCTCTACACAAACATCGCCATTTGAGGCATGTCTTGGATACTTGCCAAGATTGCCATTGGATTTTATTTTTGGGAAGGATGTTGCTATTGATGGCCATAACGATATAGAAAAAGCTAAGAAGTTCATAGAGAAAATCCAATTGATACATAAAACAATTCAAGATCAGCTTGAAAAGAGCCAAGGAAAGTATAAAGAAAGGCACAACAAGCATTGTTTAGATCACAAGTTCCAAGTTGGTGACGAAGTTTGGCTTCACATTAGAAAAGAGAGGCTTCAAGGGGAAGGTAAAAAACTGAAACCAATCCATTATGGTCCTTCTGAATTTTGGAAAAGATTGGTGAAAATGCCTTCAAGTTATATTTTCCTTCATATACGAAAATTTACTCTATTGTTAATTTGAGAACCATTGAGGTTGTATGAGCCTCCATTGATTGAAGATCAAGGAGAGCGTGTTCAGATTCCTTCCATTGAAGACTTTTCTCCTGAATACCTTGATGATATTCAACAAGACACCATTCTTGAAAAAAGAACAATGACATCAAAAAGAGGGAGTGTCGACTACCTTCGTGTGGGGCTCAAAGGTACAAATCCTTCAAAGGCCAAATTGATCGACGTTGGAAAGGTGAGGGAACTGTACCCTCACCTGCTGAACAACTGAAAGTGATCTTTTGGGGTCATGTTGTGCTATTCGACAACCCCCAATATTTTAGCTTAGTTACCTTAGAAAATAATGGGGACCCTTTTTAAATTTTTTAGAGTAAAAAAAATAATACCCTTAGAGTGATTCATTTAGATAAAATAGGACTCAAAGAGGGGGGGGGGGGGGGAATCTTGAATTTTTGCCTTAAAAGCACACAAGCGGAGAAATATCTCATTATCACAATCACAATACCGCAATGAAGCACATATGACTCCTAAAAGCCTCTCAAAACATATTGTGATGTGATATATAACAAAAGGGATTTTATAAAGGGAAAATGCATTTTTTTCTAGCAAATTATATAAGGAAAAGTTTACGGGACCTACTTTCACCACGTAGGCTATCGTAAATCGCATTTCGCAACTCTACCCTGACAATCTTAATGTCACCCTCCATATTTTCCCGATGCGAAATACTCTATCGCATCGAATTTTCGCAAACACAACCATTATTCCCCATCGACCATATTCACCGATGCGATGTACTCATCAGATCGAATTATCGAAAATAAAACTTTCACAACACAACCACTCTTTCCCTTCATCCATTTTCGTCGATATTGCGATCGCGATATCGCGATTGGAAAAACCAAGCCGATCGGTATTTTACAAAGATTCACACATGATCAACACTGTGACGTGACATATCTGGTTTTAATTCTAGAATGATTACATGGCTGATCCAAAATATTTTTCTTTGAGATGTGTTAAATAATTACATGTAAAATTGCATCTTAACCATGAAAATTAAAAGGCATAAACATAATAAGAGAGAAGCACATAAAATAATGCAAGAAGACACAAAATTGATATCGGAGTTTTTCCGAGAGGGACTACGTCTTCGGGCCCTGCTCAATCAGTGGGGAGGCCCTCTTTCATTAAGTGGAAAATTAAATGAAAGTACAAGCATAAATGCAAAATTACACCCTTATACCTCCATAGCTGAAAGTGCTCGAAAATTGGAGACCTCTAATGAAGAAATGGACAACATCGTTGGATTCGTGGTGCCGAGAGGTACAAAATCCATATAAAAATTTCCTGGTTCTGACAAAGTGAAAATCTGGCCCCTCTGGAAATGGCTCAGATCATGGTTCCGGCCCCCTCCTGCAAAGCGCTCATGGTTCCACTCTATCTTGTACTCCGTGCCGTTCCTGGCCTGCCTGGGCACACTTATGAAATGCAGGTTTATATATTAAAAAGGTGGGGTCAAATGGTCAAACCCCGCCCCCTTTGTAATAAGATGAAATATATTTGAATTAAACTATGGCATTATTTTTCTTAAAATACCCTCCGTATAAATTAATACAAGGTTTGGTACGTTGGGGGGTCGGGCCCGCATTGGGCGGCCCACCCCATAACTCCTGCTGACATATTATATTGTGTGGAGTGTGGGTTGGTTTGGGCGGTGGGGTTGACAACCCCCGCCCACCCATATTTAATATATGATTGCCATGGAATGTGAGGGCAGCGGAGTCATGGCCTCCAAACCCCCTTATTTTAATTAAATTTTTGTTGTGACCTTTGTGTAGGGCAGGGTTCATGGCCTGCCCTGCCCTTTTTTTAATATTTTTTTAATTTGATTTACAACCAACTGATATTTTTGAAAATTCCGCAATTTGACCGAAGGAGTCAAATTAAGGGACCCACAATTTCGCACGGAATCCGGTGGCCAGGTTTCTTCAAATTTGTCACCTCCTTAAGCTACCACATCACCAAGTCAACCTTCAAACTTTGATTGCTTCTAACTCCTCCATATGAACTCAGAATTGAGTGTCATCTGCGCCGTTGGAATCAGAAAGACGAGATATTCAACTTAACAATAAGTTTTCCACATTTCTAACACTTTTATTTTTGATCCTTTGTACTTAAGCCACTTGTACTTGGACCTGTACGATCCTCCTGGATCATTCCTCCCCACTAAAGAGCTTTTGGACCCCCAAATGGATTATCAATCAACATGCAAGTGAGGGAATTTCTCTCTCACCTTATCCTTTTCAAGCCATTTAGCTTTACTTTGGTGCATCCCTTTGAAACCAACACAAAGATATTCCACATCTCCTCATTGCGAAGTCCTGGTCCGTCGATTAAGAATGATATTTTCTGACAGTTCATCGAGATAATCTGGTGCAAAGTCATCCACTGTAGGCACTGATCCTACCTCCTTAGTGTCCATAATCAATGGTGGTTCATAAAGCTTCAGATTTTTGACATTCATGACTGAGTACATCTGCATATATATAGGAAATTTGAGTCGAAAATAATTATCCCTAATCTTCTCCAATATGGTAAATGGACCATCTCAGATTGTTCGCAATTTCTTGCCTTCCCCCTTCATTCGATCCTTGCTGATATGGAACCAAACCTTTTCACCAACTTGAAATTTATGGTCGACTAGGTGCTTATCATGTTAGGCCTTATATCGAGCCCGACTCTTTTCCAACTGCTCTTGCACTGCTTGGTGAATTGTCTGTATCCGTTGGATGAACCGCTATGATTTGTCCTTATCATCACGTCCACTGGCGTCTTCATCCATTTCATAGATCATGTCAAAATGGTCCTTTGGTAAGTAACCAAAACATGTCTCAAATGGTGAATTTTGCATCGAGGAATGCACTGCTCTGTTGTAGGCATGCTGCACATATGGAAGATGCTCATCCCACAACTTGGGATGTTTTCTGCAATAGCCTCGCAACAAGTGTACCACGATACAGTTGACGGCCTATGTATGTCAAGTTGGTTTGTGGATGGAATGCCGTACTTATCTTCAACTTGGTGTCCATCATTCACCACAAGCTGGTCCAAAACTCTCCAAGTAAGTGAGAGTCTCGATCTGACACAATCGATGTGGGAAACCCAAAGTGGACCCAAGCAAACTGAAAGAAAATATAAGCAGTCTGCTTAGCAGTGACCTGCTTTTTACAAGGAATTAATATGCACGTTTTACTAAAGCGGTCTACGAAAACATACAAATAGTCGTGACCCTTTCTAGACATAGGAAAACCTCCTACAAAGTCTATCGACACACTTTCCCATGGATGAACCATAATAGGGAGTGGTGTGTAGAGCCCGAGTTTTCTGTTAGAGGGATTTGAAACAAAACACATCACACATCCCTTTACAAATTGAGTTACAATGTTTTTCATATGAGGCCAAAAGAAAAACATTTGTAAATGACATAAGGTTTTTTCGACACCAAAGTGAGTAGACACAAGAGAGGTATGCACCTCTCAAATTACATCTACCCTTTCTGCTGTGGTTATGCAAAATTTTCCAAGGTGATACAACAAATTCCCCTACAAATGATAGTTATCCACCTATTATCCATGAGTTAGTTTTGCATATATTGCTTTAAAGTCATCATCGTTAGCGTATTGTTTACCATAAATTTCAAAAGAAAAATAAACATTATGAAAAATAATAGAAGCAACAATAGGAGGGCGAGAGAGCATATCTGCTACTTTGTTACTAGTGCCCTTATTATACTTTATTACCAGATGAAACTACTGTAGAAAACCCATCCACCTGAAATGACGAGCCTGTTGTAGCTTGGTATGTGACTGAAGGTATTGCAAGGGCTGGTGGTCCGTATGGATAATGGTTTCCTTGCCGATCAGGTAGTGTTTCCGCTTTTTCACACTTTGGACCAAGGCATAGAGTTCCTTGTCATAAATGGGGTAATTGATGATAGTCTGGGAGAAATTCTCTGAATGGTAACATATCGGCTTATTTTTCTGCAACAATACAGCTCCCATGGCGTACCCACTGGCATCGATTTCGATCTCAAAAGGATGTTGGAGATCAGGTAAAGCTAGGACCGGTGTGGTGCTGATTTTCCCTTTCAGTGCTTCAAAGGACTTCTGCTGCTTTGCTCCCCACTGAAAGGCTTGTTTTATACTTGTCAGTGCGTGCAAGGGTGATGCAATAACGAAGAAGTTGGGCAATGAATCTCCTCTAGTACTGTACTACACCTAGAAATCTACAAACCTCTGTTACATTGGTAGGCTTAGGCCATTTAACAATCACCTCAAATTTAATTGACCATTACCGAAAATATGACCTAGGAAAACCAAAGAGGTTTTGTCGAACTCACACTTTGACAATTTTACATACAATTCTTCCCTTTTCAATACATCAAGAACTTTCTTTACATGGCATACATGTTCATCCCAAGTCCTAATAAAGACAAGAATATCATCTAAATACACAAGGAAAAATTAATTAATGAAATGCCTAAAAATATCATTCATTACCCTCATGAATGTGGCTGGCACGTTGCACAGTTCAAATGGCATCACCATCCATTCAAACAACCCCTGTTTGGTCTTGAAGGCAGTTTTCCACACGTCTTGCTCTGCAATTTTGACATGGTGATAACCACTACACAAATCTAATTTGGTGAAATATATAACATTCTTTAATTGATCTAAAAATTCATCAATGTGAGGGATAGGGTATCAATTTTTCACCGAGATTTTGTTTAGCGCCCGATAATCCATGCACATCCTCCATGTGCCATATTTTTTAGGTACTAACACGATCTGCGAGCCGCATGGAGAAGTACATGGCCGGATGACCCCTTGGTTCAACAATTCCTATACCTACTTTTTGATCTCCTCCATATCGATAGATGACATCCTATACATACCAATGTTTGGCAATGGAGCATCATGCTGCAAATGGATCTCATGTTGGATTTATCATTTCAGAGGCAATCCTATGGGTTCCTGAAACAACTAATCATAGTTAGAAATAAATTCACATAATTCATGTTTATGAGCTGGATCACATCCTCGGAAAGCGTCAAATGTTTCTGCATCTTTTTCTCTCACAACCATGAGCAAACACCCCTTGATGGAATTCACCAATCTCTTCATTTGTCCTGCACTTACAAGAATGGCACTAATCTTGGTTTAATGAGCTCTTAAAATATACTCTACCCCATATTTTGTGATTTGGTATATATTTTCATGTCGAAGGAAAAATTATTTCTTGTCATAAAGATAGGGACTCCCTAACACAATACCATAGATATCTAATGGTATGACATCCAGTTCTACTTCATCCACTAGTTTAGAAAAAATTACAGGCTTGGTTACATTTAATTTTACTTTGTCATGTATCCATCCAAGTGGATAAGGTTTCAGATGAGGCTTAACTTCTAAGCCTAACTTTTTAACCAAGGATTCTGAGATTAAATTTGCTTGCGAGACTGAATCAGATAGAGTTTCTACTTTTGTATGATTTATGACAACTCTAATATGAAACAACTCAATTCTCTTTCGTTCATTAGAAAGAGGCTCATCTATTGAACTAGTGCTTCCATGCGATTCATAATTAACATGAAGAGAAAGAGTACCTTTTGTGCCTGCTGTTGTGATCAATGCCTCATCACTAGAGTCAGATCCAAGGTCTTGTTGCGCGATTGCTATTGTCTTTTGCTTACCCTTTCCACCATATCTATTTGGGGTGTTTTCCAGGTACAACTTCCAAAAATGATCGTCGTCATGACGTTCATTTTTGCAGTGAGTGCAATAAGGATTTTCTCCTTCATCTTTCTTTGTTGATGTCATCTTCTTTTCCTTTCCCTTTCCTTTCCCCTTGAATATTCCATTTGAAGGTTTTAAAGGTGGTTTTTTTGAATGATCATCTTTATCATTTATGCCCCTGTTTTCAAGATGAGTGCCTTTTACACTGGCTGAGTCAATAGTAGTAGGTTAAAACATTAACAATGAATGTCTAGTGTAACTATGTAATGACCCAATATACTTAGTTACCACTTCAAGTGAATCTAATGAAATGCCCAAGCTTAGTGCTTGTTTTATAACTTCCTCGGTAAAGCTTTGCACATTTTGTCCTTTACCTTGCCTTAGGTACTGCTAATCCATTAAGGTTTTTTGATTATAACCCAAGGGATATAATTGATCTTTAAGTGCAACAATAAAATTTGACCAAGAGGAAAGAAGGTTACCCAAATTACTGTTGCCTTGAAGTTTTCTCTCCCACCAGATGAGAGTTGTGCCATTCAGTCGAAGAGAAGCCAACTGGATCTTTGCTTCATCCTCCATAATCTGCTCAATCCTGCAGTAGAGTTCAAGTTGCCTAATCCAGTTGTTAAGTTTCTTTGCATTACTTTCACCGTTATACATGGGAAGATAAAATTTGAAATCTAACTTAAAGAAAGATTTATTAGATGAATTTCTTGAATTCCTATCATGATGTTGAGAAGAGGAGGAAGAAATTTCACTCATGGGAGGAGAAGGAGGTGGATATCCTCCATTATCTCCATGCCCTGAACCTTGTTCTTCTGAAGCATTCTCCCCTGCTTTCTCTAGTTTCTCAAGTCTAGAGAAAAACTTCTTGACCCGATCTGCCATGGTGTAGAAGGTCTTGCAAAATTTTAGATCCTCCTCATTTCGAACATTTTTATCCATGTTTCTTCTCCGATGTGCACGTCCCGCTTCGGGATCAAAAGAATTTAGTGTCCCTTTGCCTCTTTGTAACCTGTTTCTAGTTAGCATACAAACACGCAATTCACATCTACAAAGACCTTCACTGATACCACTTGATCCAAAATCTCTTGTTTTGATATGTGTTAAAGAATTACATGTAAAATTGCGTCTTAACCATGAAAGTTAAAAGGCATAAACATAAGAATATAGAAGCACATAAAATAATCCAATAAGACATAGAATTGATATCGGAGTTCGTCTAGGAGGGACTACGTCTCTGGGCCCTGCTCAATTAGTGGGGAGGCCCTCTTTCATTAAGTGGAAAATAAAATTAAAGTACAAGCATAAATGAAAAATTACACCCTTATATATCCATAGCTGAAAGTTCCCGAAAATGGGAGATCTCTGATGAAGAAATGGACAATTCCGTTGGATTCATGGCGCCGAGAGCTACATAATCCATATAAAAATTGCCTGATTCTGATAAAGTGAAAACATGGCTCCTCTGGAAATGGCTCAGATCATGGTTCCACCCCCCTCATGCAAAGTGCTCATGGTTCCACTCTGTCTCGTACTCCGTGCCTCTCCTGGCCTGCCTGGGCACACTTTTGAAATGCAAGTTTATATATTAAAAAGGCATGTGGGCTCCCCAAGGAGTCCACTGGCTGAGTTGGTTTCAGATTCAGATGTGAGGGAGGGGGTTAGGTGGTCAAACCCCGCCCCCTCCGCAATAAGTCAGAATCTATTTGAAAATCGCGACATTATTTTTTAAAATATCTGCCATATAAATTAATACAAGTTCTGGTACGTTGGGGTGCGAGGCCCGCATTGGGCGACCCGCCCCATTAACTCCTGCAAGCATGTTATATTTCGTGGAGTGTGCATTGGGTTGGGCGGTGGGGTTGACAACCCCCGCCCACCTAACCCACACTCATGGGGTGGCAGGTTCATGGCCACCGACCCCCCTTATTTTAATTAAAAAAAAATTGTGAACGTTGGGTAGGGTGAGGGTCATGGCCAAGCTGGCATTTTTTTAATATTTTTCTGATTTGATTTACAACCAATTGATATTTTTGAAAATTCCGGAATTTGACCGAAGGAGTAAAATTAAGGGACCCACAATTTTGCCCGAAATCCAGCCGAAGTTGGCCGGAATCTGGTGGTCGGGTTTCTACAAATTTGTCTCCTCCTTAAGCTACCACATCACCAAGTCAACCCTCAAACTTTGACTGCTTCTAACTCCTCCATATGGACTCAGAATTGAGTGTCGTCTCAGTCGTTGGAATTAGAAAGACGCGATATTCAACTTGACACTAAGTTTTCCACATTTTTGACACTTTGATTTATGAGAATTTGTACTTAATCCACTTGTAATTGGACCTGTGCGATCCTCCTAGATCATGGGTACATCAACCCATATCGATTATTAATGTAATAACTTAACGGTTTTGTAGCCCATGCCTCCAAATGATTTGACTGCAAGAAGCATTGAATTCATATATTAGAAATGTGCAAAGCTTCATTCGTTTAATTGTTTTCATTACTACGATAATTTTGCATTTGTAAAATCAAAGTCCCCTCTTTTTGCTTATTATTTCTCATTTATTCGCAGGCGGGCCCAAATAAACAGAATTCTTTGGAGATGTCTAAAGCTCTCAAGAAATCCAAGAAACCGATGGCCCCTGTGAATCCTGCACCTATAGCAAGTGAGAGAACAAATATGCTTCCTCTGTTTACATACACGACATGCAGACCTCAAAGTGGATCCTCCTCATGGGAAGGCTTGAGAAATCTGACTCGTAGATGGTTTTGCAGGAAATCCATGAAGGACCTGTAGGTGGAAATTTCAGAGGAGATACCACCGCACATAAGATCCTTTATGCAAGATATTACTGGCCCACACTGTTTAAAGATGCTCATGCATATGTGAGAAAATGCAAAACATGCCAAACTACTGCTGGAAGACAAGGAAAACCAACCTTACCCTTGCAGCCAGTCAACATTGAGAAACCTTTTGAGAAATGGGGATTGGATATCATAGGTGAGATTGTTACTAACTCATCCAAACAACATAAATACATTCTCACTGCAAAAAATTATTTTACTAAGTGGGTGGAAGCTGTTCCACTAAAGGTAGCTAACTCTGAAGCCATTATGGAATTTATTGATCAATTCATTATTACCAGGTTTGGATTACCCAATGCACTTATGTTTGATAATGCATCTAATTTTTTCGGAAATAGTATGACTGACTTTTCTCTCAAAATAGGCTTTAAGCTTAAATACTCTTCCAACTATTATCTCCAAGGGAATGGTTTAGCATAATCAACAAATAAAAATCTCATAAGAATCATAAAAAGGACTATTGATCATAGCTAGAAAAATTGGCATAAGTCTTTAACATTTGCACTATGGGCATATATGATTACTTAGAAGGCCTCTATAAGAACTTCTCCATTCAATCTAGTTTATGGGAAGGAAGCTGCAATACCATAAAATTTAGCTCTTCCTTCATTAGCCCTAGTTCAATTTATTGAAAAAGTACCTTATTCTTCCTTACAATTAAGAATGTATCAGATCCTTAAAATGGAAGAGGAAAGAGAAAAAACCAAATTAACTCATGCTCGACACCAGTAGATAGTGAAAAAATCTTTTGATGTAATTTTTTTTTCCCCAAAAACCTTCCAAGTTGGAGACCTCGTACTTAAGTGGGACATTGTACATGAGGAAGAAGATAAGCATACCAAATTCCAAAGAATGTGGCTTGGACCATTTAAAATCATAGAACAAGTTGGCCCATCAACCTTCATGTTACAAGATCTTAAAGGGAGAAAAGATTTTCTCCCTGTCAATGGGCTGATTTTGAAAAAAATCTTTTCTTAGAAGAAAACTTTCTTCTAAATGTACTATACCTACACCTACAGTTTTAGGAAAATAATGTTTGATTACATACTTTTGGTTTTTCACAACACCTCTGAATTATTTTATATTTTATTTTTGAAGAATAGAAATATTTCAGGAAATAACTACAAGACTTGAAAATTGAACGAATACTATACAACTCTGAATTTTTTGTTCCATCAAAATGGCAAATTTTATAAACCTAAAGTTTGTAAAGTCTTTTTACTTTATTATCAATCATAAAAGGTTCATCCTTACAAAGTAAATACTTGTTGTTACTAAGCATATTTGAATCTAAATTGTCATCCAAAACTCTTAAGGAGTCAATGATTCTCCCCATCCATTGAAAATTATTTTTTAGAGTGTAATTCAAAAATATAAAAATACTTAAAAGGATAAGAGGTCTCATCAAGAGCCTTCTTACCATGATCATAGGTAAATAATAATCTGACATTACCACTATTGCATATCAAACCAGGGTAATGGCTCATGATTATTAAAATCATAAGACAAGGGGTCTCATCACGATCCAACTTGTTTAGTTCAATTATAACCAGCGAATGGCATTGTCACTTGCCGGTCATCAAGCCAAGACATTGACTTTTTAAGAAAAATAAAAAAACAATTTATATGATTAAGGATTTATCTCAAAGAATTGTAATAATAAATGGATGGGATACTGAATCATTGATGGTTAAAAGGTAACCTTGTCGAGACTATGAATGTCTACTGGCAGCAGTGGCTCTACCTATGACAAAAGGAGTAAATAAAAAGGCTAAGTTACAAAGAGATACTTACTTTATCTTTTAAACTATATAATGATTGATATAGAGGAATGGAGATATTTATTTATGAAATGTTTCCGAAACACTAACAATAAAGATGAGTTTTTTATATTCAAAGTAATTTTATTTATTCAAAAATTTCGAAAACAATTTTTTTTCCTTAAATTATTTCTACTTATTTAAAGATACTAAGAAATTGTTTTTCAGAGATAACTAGTTCTTCCAATGAATCGCTAATTATTGTGCTATTCAACAACCCCCATTATTTTAGCTTATTTACCTTAGAAAATAATGGGGACCCTTTTTAAATTTTTTAGAGTCAAACAAATAAGACCCTTAGATTAATTCATTTAAATATAAATAGGAATCAAAGGGGGAAAATCCTTGAATTTTGGCCTAAAAAGCACTCAAGCGGAGAAATATCGTATTATCGCAATTGTAATTCCGCAATGAAGCACATATGACTTCTAAAAGCCACTCAAAACATTTTTTTCCAGCAAATTATATAAGGAAAATCTTACGAAACCCACTTCTTCCACGTAGGCTATCACATTTCGCATTTCACAACTCTACCCCGACGGTCTCCCTCCATATTTTCCCGATGCGATATACTCTATATTGTTAGTGTCAACCTTTGCAGCCTTCCTCCAGTGATCAAACATGCTCTTACAAAGTGATTTTAAGGTGTCAAGGTCAAATTTTGTCATTTCAGTGAGTCTTCAAGCAAAATTTGGTCACTAGGTATTAGGTCTAGGGTTTTCTTTCATTCCTTTCAGAGTTGTCCAAATGTCGGTCCATGTCACCATTTAGCTGAGTGTACCATCATTCAGAGGGTTTTCATCATCATGTCAAGTTCCACTGGGTCATTTTACACCTTGTTCATGCTTCAGTTGTGCCTAGGTAAGGTTCATTTCCCTCTCCTAGGGTTTTGGAGGTAATTTCTCTTGGATGGTCAAATCATCAGCAAAACTTGTATCCTTATGTTCATATACCTTCCCCTATCCTTAATGTACCTTATTAAACACTTCCCATCATTGAGATCCCCCAAATTCCTCATTTTTGCACAAACCCTAGTTTCTTGCTACAACTTGGCAATTTTCTAGGCTAGGCCTGTGTTTTTCCCTTCTGGACCCCTTCCCCTCACTCAATCTCTGAAATTCCACTTTCCCCTACTTCCTAACATCCCTCCCTACTTCCAAAATTTTTCTCAAGAATTTTAGTGCCCCTATCCCTTCATTTCACTTCACTGCAACTTCGTTCGACACATCGTATAGATTTATCAATGATGTTTTAGCAAGTTAGAAAAGATGAATTTTAAAAATCGAGAGATTTTTTGTCCAAAAATAGGCCAAGGAACAAAAAATTCTTTCCAATTTTTATACATGTGTCATGGTTTTTTTAGATAAATTTCAAAATACAGTTGCTCCGCAGAATAGATGCAACCTCCTAAGTGACCTGGGAAAATCAAGATTTTCCCCATTTTGCTGAAGCAAATGATTCTGTATCGATGTGAGTCAAATGATAACTATACACAAATAGCTTTCCAATGAGCTATCATGAGCTCAATTTGGGGTTGAGGAAGACCTTAAAAAGTTGACTGCAACAACACTCTGCCTTTAGGTAGAGTCATTTTGCACATTTTGACCAGTCTTGGGAGATTTGATTTTTGACAGGGCAAATAAACTCCAAATTGAAAAATGCCAGTTGGGTTGGAAAGTAGACTCAATAATATTTCCAAAAAGCTATCCTGAGCCTAATTTGGACAATTTAGAAGGTCTCCTGCACCCTTCCTCATAGTTACTAGCAAGACAGAGATGGCGATTTGTCATGCCCCTCACAATGTAAATGAATCAAGTAATGATGATGGCATGGCATTATTGAAGAAAATCCTGAAATCCATTCAAATATTCCACCAAAGCTCTCAAATTTCTAAATTATTCATTTCCCAAGTAATTTAACATCCCTCCATGACCAATGAATGAATTTCTCTTGGTGCTTATGGTGATTTAATGAGAAAAAATCAAAACCCTACCTCTTTACATTTCTTGCCAAAAGCAGTTGCATAGGGTTTGCAAATTGCATGTTTCACTACCAATTCCACTCCTAGCTATCTCTCACTCCCTCACTCCTTTATTCCTTCATTTTTTCCCTTTCTTTACATTTCATCCACTCATTCCTTAATTCCCATATACCTAATCAACCAACCCTAAATCCCTAATCCCACTATCCCAAACCCTAGTCAAATATCCCCAAAACCCTAATTGCCATCCCAAACCCTAGATATCATCCCCTAAACCCTTTCATTCCCTAAAATCCTACAGCTAGCATCAAACCCTCCCCTCATTAGTCCCATTCATTCATGGAGCTCCAAAACATGAAAGAAAAACAGCAAGCTGCCCAAAGGAGCCAAAGTGAGATGACATCCATTGAGCAAGAAATTGAGGCTAATCGCGAAACATGACTTGAAGGGGTAAATATTCATTTGGAAAAGCTGTTGGAGAAAGCCAACAAGGAAAAGAACATGTTGGGGCACATGAAGAATCATTATTGGGCGAGAAATCATGTTTGCAAGTCACGAATCAAGATCCTGAAGGCAAAGTTAAAGAGGGCATTAAAGGGTCGCAAAAGGCATGATAGACTCCAAATTTTGGCCGAAACTTCCTTGGCCCAGCATAGCACATGATGGTGGACATTCAGCCCAAATTTCAAGAAATTTGGGACACATTTTTTCAATTTTGATTTTTTTGGCCTAAATACGTATTTTTTCTGCTTCGATAATGCTACCACTGGCGCGCACTATGATTGGGAGCTCCTCTTGGGGAAAAATTTGTATTTTTGGATTTTCCATGAAAATTTAGGCCTGCATACCCATTTCCCAGATATTTTGAAAATTTTTGGGTTTCCAGAAGGGTCAAAAACACCCTAAAAATGACCTTTCTGCCCCTTTTTGGACACACAGGAAGCAGTGTTGGGAAAACTCATTTTTGGAGGGGCAAATGGAAATCAAATTCAGAAATTCCACTTGTGTCGGAAAGTAGACAAGCATAGCTTTCCAACGAGCTATCCTGCGCCAATTTGGACAATTTAGTTGCCTTCAAAATAGATCCAAAGTGGCGACACAGAGAGATTTCAAAGTAACATCAGATTTTCGATCAGCTTTTCACTCGCAACTTTGTTTTTCATTTGCTTTTGGCTGCCTTTGACTTTTCTTTACTTTCCACTTGTAAAACTACGATGTAATTGCATAAACTTACCTTCATGGAAGAGATTCGGTTCACCAAAATATTTCTAGTAATTGTAAATCGAATGAATCAATTCCCCCATTTTATATGTTGCCTAACGCCGTTTTCTTCAAAATGAATACCTTGTTGAAAACCTTGAAACAGGAGTCAAACCCCAGAAAATTGGTATTATACCCATTTGCAGAACCAGATTTTTTAGTCATTGGTATGAAGCCGACACTTGGGATTGCTTGGAGCTTCATTGTACATTTCATCTCTGCATTTTGGCAAAGGAAATAGACCAGGGTTTGCAGCACTCCTTGGGATCCATGTGGCTCTTTATTTTGATGATGTGCTTCTCTCTGTGATTGTAAGTTTACTGATGTTTCATGTGTATCATCTTCCTTCTTATTTCTTCTCAAGTTAAACAAACAAGTAGTAAAGGTGGAATTCATTAGATTTGCAGTGCTCTACCTTGAGTTTTGTTTAATTTTCTATGTTTTCAAACTGTTTGAAAAGGATTCCTGAAAGCCTCTTGCCCTCTTCAACTCCTCACCGGTTTGACCTATCCATTTCATTCAAATTTGAAGGCTAAAATAATTTCTATTTCTTGCCCCATTCAAACATCGCAAAACTAATAATTTCCCGCACCTAAAACTGCATTTCTTCCTTTCGATCCAAAAAATATTCTTTAAAAATCAAACTAAACTTTTAAGTATATATACCCAGCTTCAAATTTCAGCTTTCCTTTATTAAAGTCATCTTCAAGCCTCATCGATCACGCTTTATTTAATATGAGAGAGTTTTTCCGATCCGGGTAGGGCTAGCTACCGTATTAAGCGTGGTTTGATGTCATCAGACTCCGCCTTCTCAAATTGGTAGATTTAGGAACAATATACTCTATCGCATCACCTTTTCACAAACATAACCATTCTTCCCCATCGACCATATTCGCCGATGCGATATACTCCATCGCATCACATTATCGCAAATCACACTTTCACAACACAACCACTCTTTTCCTTCATCCATTTTCGCCGATATTGTGATCATGATACCACAATCAGCAAAACCAAGCCTATCAACATTTTACAAATATTCACAAATGAACAACACTGCGACGTGACAAATCTGGTTTTAATGCTGGAATGATTACATGGGAACATCAACCCATATCGACCATTAATGTCATAACTTAATGGTTTTGTAGCCCATGTCTCCAAAATGATTTGACTGCAAGAAGCATTGAATTCATATATTAGCAACGTGCCAAGTTTCATTCGTTTAATTGTTTTCGTTACTATGGTACTTGTTCATTTGTAAAATCAAAGTCCCTCAATCTGCTTATTATTTCTCATTTATTGGCGGGCGAGCCCAAATAAATAGAATTCCTTGGAGATGTGTAAAGATCTCAAGAAAGCTAAGACACTGATGGCCCCTATGAATCCTGCACATGCTACAAGTGAGAGAACATAGATGCTTCCTTTGTTTACATACAGAACATGTAGACCTCAAAGTGGATCCTCCTCATGGGAAGCCATGTACAAACTTTTTTAGGATGAGAAAACTCACAAGTTTTAGAGGGAAGTTACTGCTGATGCTTCTAATTCCTCAGAAGCTACTACAGAAGAAGTGGCCAATTATTTTCAGCATTGAATTGCTGCGCGACCTAAAATATTACAATACACAAATATGGTAAGATGGATAATTGATAACCTCAACATCAAGGACAGGAATTTTCTAACCAACAAAGGAACGATGATAGGTTCCTTCAAAGCCGAAGGCTTGAAGCTGATGTACCACATCCCAGACCCATAGAAGGTCTATGACAATGAATTTATGGCGCAATTCACCAGCGAGAACGAGTTGAAATCAAATCAAATCAAGAAATGGAGAAGAAACCCCAATAAACATATGAATGATGACAAAGGTATGTATTCTACTGAATCCCTTGCTAGTCCCTACTGTTATGTTGCTGCAATGATGTCTAGGCTCTTTGGTCAGCTTGACACTACCAAATTTTTAGTAGGATGGGTTCCCCTAAAGGAAGCAGTTTTATACTCTTATGTTATGGATTGGGGAAACATTATGTCTAACAATATTTCTACTCAAATTTTTCAATATAGGAAAAGTCGTTCTATTTCCTCCAAAATTCCCCCCCCCCCTGTTTTATACGAGTGCTTATATCATGGATGTTGTGTTTCACTTCAGATTTTCCAGCCATGGATGGAAATGGACTACCCAAAACCCTCTCCCCATTCATGTATAACATAGAATGTTATGGGAGTCAAAATTTGAGAACCATTTTTATAAAATCTGCCATGGAGTCATTATCCCTTTTGTTTCAAGCCGTCTTTAATGAGAAAGCCCCCAGATTTTCAAAAGAGGCTCAAGATGATTTTTCCTCCATTGGAAAATGGGTTGGAGAAGATCTGTTTACCTATGTCAGAGTATTTGGGAGCCTAGCTTGACAGCATGTTTTACCCTTGTATGTTCCTAATAAGCTTCTCGTAAGAGAAGTAGCATATCAAACTGTTGGCAACAGATTAACTAGGTTTCTTAAGGAAGCTAAGAAAGCGTCATGGCCTTCCTTTCCAATTAATTGTGGTGTTTATGGTCTGGAAAATTACAAGCATGCAGTTTTAGATATCAACCAAATTGAATGTTTGAAATTATTTACGATTTCAAACAGACAATACGACCCGATTAAAGTTGTCAATAATTTTACTACCCAAGTTAAAATTAGGCCTTTTTAACATGAAGATAATGAGTTCGATGACTTACTTGAGTCAGTCGATAATTGCTCTGCAATTCATAAGTTGGCAGCTCTACGCCTCCATCCACACAAATTATCAAAGTTTAAATAGTATAGGAACAAGAGATTGGAAGGAATTGCATTAAAAATGCTGGAAGTATCCCAACCCTTAACACATAAGGAAAAGGAAAATGAACCAACACCTAAGGATACTGAAGTCCTTAGTAAAACTGAGCAAGATAAATTAGCCGAAGTTAAAACTATGGAATTAGATTTCCCAAGTAATATGAGTGATGTTTGGAAGGAGTATAACCTAAAACTCCAGGGAGACTAAGGAGTTATAATTACTACTCATCAACAGATTATTCATACGCTTCAAACTTAAAGTCATGACTCATTCACTGTTGGGCCCTTTGAAAAATTAGTAAGCCCTGAGCAAGTGGAATTCATCCCAGCCTTCCCCACTACTGAAATTGTACTTAACATTGAGGAAATATCTCCTCTAGATATTTTCTACAATCCTAAACATAAAGCAATTATGAGTAGACAAAAGAAAAGAAGGAGATCAGAGAAATCGCAGCCCCTTGTCCAAGGAGATGTCTCAATGGAAGTTTTCTAGAAAGAATCACATGCAAATCCTTCACGAGATCTAAATTGCCTAACTCAATTCGCAGTAGCTTATGTATATACAACTATTGATAAAGCTTCTGAGGTTCAACAATTGATGGAAGAAAAATATTAAAGAATCATCCAATTATAACTTGAGCTACAGGCAGAGAAACAAAATGTCAACCAACAAATACAAGTACAAGTAACGCAACTCCAAGAGAGCATGGAAAAATTGAAGATTCAACACCAAAATGAAATTAGTTCAAAGGACACTCAAATTCATCAATTGCAGTTTTCTGTAGAGAAATTGAAAGATACTCCAAAGATAGATGAATTTAGAAAAGTGGTCTTGGAACTAAATAGCCTACTAGCAACACAATAAGTCATTTTTTGTTAAAAATTATCAAACATTCTTGAATTGTGTGAACAAAGCAATTCACTGATGAATTGAATATCAGAATAGAGGATTAGTTTTGATGAGATTTATGATAAAGTTTCACAGTATGTCACCTTGCACGATTTTGCTGATGGCCGAAAGGCCAACCTACCCAGGATTGAATACTCGAAAAAGGAAATATTGTTTATTGACTGGGACATACAGTTGAAACATGCTGAAAAATCCATTTGTAGAGAAACAGATGTGGCTACTAACATTGTGGAAACTGTCAGCCAAAATCTCATCGCTGCAAACCTTATTGATAGATGTCCTCTCGGTTCACTTCCAATCATGAAAGACTTGATAAGACAATGGAAATAAGTTTCAAAGGTCAAAGAGGAACACATCATAAAGTTGGAAAAACTAGATTGGGATAAGTATTGGAGATACTTGGTAAAGCCACATAGCCAATGGATTATGCTGCGCTGTCTTACAGATACATTCTCCTACATGTTGCCTCCACTTTCTGATGTTGCTTTCACTGGACAGTTGCGCATCAGGCCATGCCAACCTCCCGAGGTTAAGCCTATGCTTAACATCCTTTAGTTGAAGGAATGGATGGTTGATGAGACAACAGGATAATCATCAAGCAAGTCACCCCTTTAAATTTTGTTTCTGTTTTATTTTCACTTAGTTGAAGGAGAGTTGTTTTAAACCTCCTCAGCTTTTATTTTAATAACTATTTTAAGACTTTTTATTTTTATATATAAACCCATTCATGTCTTTGAAGAAGGGGTCTTGAAATTTTGAAAGGAAGACTTTACAAAAGTCACACTTTTGTACTCTTGAAGTTTTCTGAATAGAAAGGGTTGTATCAAGTAATTTTTCTCAAATGAGCAGAGTGAACATATAAATTGTACTTTTATCCTATATGCTATATTTTCATTTCAAATGATAAATGGTTATTTATCTTATGGTTTTTTGTTTCATGTATCTATTTGAATACAATTTCACATTAACTCACTTCTGAATATGTTAGATTGTTATCTCTTGGTACATATTCAATACAAACATTAAGAAATTGTGATATAAGCTTTATCCAATTGATTTAATTAAATCATTTATTTCAAATATTTTTCATATCTCTAAGTGTTTGTATAATCTTCATTTGCATCCACTGAAAGATCATTTTTATAGATCACATGGAGAATATATTTCATCCTGAGATACATAATAGATAGATATATTATTTTCGGCAAGCTTGCTATCACTTCCATATACCAAGTTACAGACAATTATAAATCCATCCATTCACTCAATAATATTTCACTAGGAAATTGGTCCCATAAATCCAGTCAGAGCCACCATTCCAAACGAAAAAGGGACTGTTTTTAAGTTCCCAACCAGGTGGTTTCCGTGATGTTGTTGCACCGATTTTTGGGGCCTCAACTTTTTTGGCGCTATAAGGAGGGTCATATTGCTATGAATGGCACCAAAGCTTAATCCAAAAAGCAAAGACCATCAGAAGAGTCATTCTCCCTCCAAGTCTACAACTTCTAGTCCTGGTTCAAGATCTCCTATTCTTAGATCATAAGTTCTTCAATCTCCCCCAAAATCTCCTAGTTCTATTCATAAAGAACTTCTTCTCGTGATTATACTCCGACCACCAAGTACTGCACCTTAATAAAGAAATTGGAAGAAATTTCTATTTCAACAGAGAAATCTGTACTTTCTGAAGCCTTAGAAGGAAGTGTTAGTTCAATATTTGAGGGCAATGGTGTATTAACCCGTTCTAATAGTGAAAATATCAGAGTAATCCCTTTTTAATTTCCTGTCCATTCTCATCATAGGAAATCTCCTATATCCAAAACTCAACCATCTACTAGTGAGATTCAATCCTCTTCTACCCCTCAAACACCACCATTTATTCCTCCTTCTTTTACATATTCTCAGACAAGTTCTTCATCAATTCACATTCCTTCTTCTTCCCAGTCTACAACTATTGCCCCAAGTAGTGTTAGTTCCATATCTGTTTTTTCTACACCAAAAACCACTACTGGAACTACTTCTTCCACTCCAAATCCTTCTTTAGGGAAAACTAATACTCCACTTCACATAATGGCAGCTAGACCTTGGTAGAATCTTGGAGCTGTTCAACTACCAGGTCCTCTTCATCCTTTACCTAAGCATCCTGAAAGATGGCTTCCTAAGTATAATGCAGATAATGGTCTACCTACAGAAGAAAATATTCATAATTTTATGCTTGCCATGAATCTTAATGATGTCACTGAAGAAGATTGTGTAGTTAGATTATTTCCTTATACTTTTCAAAGATCAGCTAGATCATGGTATTTATCACTACCATCAGGCACTATTACTACCTGGGATATTTTTGAAGAGCAATTCCTTACTAAATTTGGTGATGATCATACCACTGCTACTATTTGAGTAGGAATCTCACGAAAACCAAAATCAAATATGCACATGTGGAGAAATTAGCCTTGGAAGCTGTTCAATTTGTCCAACGTTTTCGTCACTCTATACTCTTACGCAAAACAACCATGATCTATGATTGCAACCCTATGATGTACATTCTTACCAAACAATTGCACGGGGGAAAATAATCTAAATGGATTGTTACCCTGCAAGAGTTAGAATTAGAATTCGAAAGATCTAAGTCTAAGAATTCATTGGTATTTGTTGAATTATTGTGTGACTTTCCTTATACTGAAATCAAAACCGTGGCAGAAGATCAATCCTGTTTCTTATGAGTACTTTATATCCTTGGTATGGAGATATTGTTATATATCTTCAAACTCAAACTTTTTGGCTCGAGTTGTCTCAAACTGATTGTCTTTGAATATGGTACCAATCCCATTAATATAGTATTGTTGGTGATACGATTTATCGTCGTGGTGTTGATTCTATATTTTGACGTTGTTTAACACACAAGGATGTCGAGAAGGCGTTAAATGACTAGCATTTTGGAGCTTGTGGTGGTCATATGTTAGGGTTTTCCACTACCCAAAAGATATAGCGCGTTGGCTATTTATGGCCGTCAATGTTTAAATATTGTATAACTACGGTTTAGAAGTGCCATAATTGCCAATTTTACGATCACAGGATGCGTGCTCCTCCAAATCCTCTTCACCAAATCATATTTGTCGGTCCATTTGCTAAATGGGGCATTGATTTTCTTACATGTAACCCTCACTCGGCCGGGGGGCATGGGTATATTATTCTCGCAGTAGATTATTTTATGAAATGGGCCGAGGTGATGCCTACATATAAGGACGACGACAAAACCACAACTATTTTCATATTCAATATTGTAATTTCTAGGTTCGTCGTACAATAAGGCATCATTATGAACGATGGTAGCCACTTTCAAAATTTTATGATGACCGAGTTTTCTGCACAGATCGGCTCGCATCATGAGAACTCTACTCCTTGTTATCCGCAAGGGAATGACCAGGTTGAAGCTGTTAACAAGGTTTTAACCAATATGATAAAATAGATTTCCATAATTCATAAAAAAAACTGGCATATCATGGTTTTTTCAGCCTTGTGGGCATACCATACCTCTGCAAAAACATCCACTGGATTTACTCCCTTCCAACTTGTTTATGGTTTGGAGGTAGTTTTTCCGATTGAGTGTGAAATTTAGTCATTAAAAATATCCACTAAGTTGTTACCGACTACCTCTGTGAATGGGGAATGTTTTTTTACTTAGCACAACTAGATGAAACTCGTCGTAATGTTTCACTAGCTCGTGAGGCTCATAAGAAACATGTTCAGGCTTAGTTTGATCGAAACGTGAATCCTCATATATATTCGAAAGGTGAACTAGTCTTGGTCTATGATCAAGCACATGATAATCTAGGTGTTGGTAAATTCGAACCTATGTGGCATGGTCCTTACATTGTAAAATGTGTCCTAACAAAAGGGGCATTTGAATTAGTTGACTATGATGGTGTTTCTTTAGGAGAGTCCATAAATGGTCTCTACCTTAAGAGATATTATGCGTGATTTTTCTCAAGAAGATTTTGTACAATACTTGTATCATATTTTTATGAGGGTGTGCTTTAGATTTTACATTATTTACAGTTTCCTACTACTTTTCTTGTGTATCTTGGATTACACTTGATTTTCAAATGTCGATGTTACCTCAAACTTACATTGGCTTTGTTGATGGCGCTAGTTGTAGTACTCAGAATTTGTCTTTCACAACTTGGGTCATCTATTCACCCATTGATGAGTTAGTTTCCATTCATGGGATATGCCTTGGTCGAACAATGAACAACATAGAAGAATATAGTGCAGACATTGAACTATTATCTGACACCATCGCATTTGGCATTCAACGTTTGATCCTTAGGTTATATTCACAACTCATAGTATTACATTTAAATGGTGTCTATACAATAAGTTCATCAATGTTAAGAATGTTTTTATGAGTACGTCTCCTAGAAAGGCAGTTCGATTACATTGAATATAAACACATTCCAAGAAATTTAAACACATTAACTGATGCATTGGCCAATCACATGTTAAATAGACATTTGCAACATTTGTAAATTAAAACAATATTCATCCATATATTGAACAAGATAAACTGTAAATAAAAGTAATAGTTCTCATTAAGTAATATAGTCTGTAAAAAGTGTGTTACAATTTTTTTTATCCCAATTCTGAGGCCCCATGGTCTTCATTATCCGAATATGTTGATACAACAATAAAAATGTAGCTCTAAAAGACTGGAAACTATACATGATGATGATCATGATAGCAAGCTATAACATGAGCTACTCAATGTAGCAATCGCCTAATAGGTCTTGGAACCCTGACTACGTGCCTCTAGTACCAGAGAGGAAAATGACTAATCCTAATATCTGAGATATTGTTATGAAGGTAAAGCCTCTCTGCGAACAGACATGATCCCTCTAGCCCTAGGGTGGGTCTAGTAACAAAAGGACACACTAAAATGTTGCTTCCTAGTTAATGAATGAAAAAAAGACATGGTAGATTGACCTACCTTTAATCCAACGCTGTCGATGTTGCGGAAAGAGTAGTGTTATCTCGCTCCTGCCTTGGCAAGTCACGATCCATTCGCTGTCACGTTCAGATACTTGCACATAGGATAAAGAACAAGAACAACATATGACAGAATAGTTTCACTCACAAATATTAGCCAGTCAAAGAGGGCTAAACATATCGTGTCAAATAAAAATCACAACACAATAGTGGAACCAAACAGTAGTCATGTATGTTAATGAGTAGAAGGAAGAGTACAACCGATGCTTTGACGTCGTAGTCTCCTCCAGCGGGGTTCAGACGAAGCGTGTCTCAATTGTTGGTTAGGGAATTCAGACTCAAGCTCTCTTAGAAGTCATCGAATCGAGCTCTCTCAACACAATCTTTCTTACTCTATCTCCTCTAACAGCTTAGCTATAGAATAATTCTCTTAGTTCAACTATTCATCTATTCAACTATTTTTCTATAATGTGTTCAACTATCTTATACTAAAGGAGATAGTTTCTTATATAGAGGAAATAGAGGAGGTTGGGATCCCTATAAAGGTGGGAGGGCATCCTATCCTTTAGGAGAGTTCCAAGGGAGGTGGAAACTACTAAATAAAGGAAGGAGTCCGTGGTTGTTTCAGTTCAACCACTCCCAACGACTCATCCTCGAGGTGGTTGGAGTAGAACCTCCACCTCTATTTTTTTTAAAAATTCCATAAACAGCTTGGCGCAGGTGTCTAACTGGCACAGAGCACCACCTGGCATGGGTTCAGTGTTAAATTTCCTGGTCGGCGCGAGGGTGTAATGGGCTACTCACGCCAAGGCAAAAATAGGGATTTTCATACCTCTGCTTAGGGAAATGTCAACAAGAATAATGTTGCTTTCATCAAAAGGGATGAAAGGATGGTATTTTCAAAGCATAACACTGCTTATTGGTCACAGAAACTACCCTCCAATGTGTGACTTGGGGATTGCAGGGACAATGAAAAAATGCTGTGTAACGGATGCCCCCTAAATCATGAAGTTCGAGAGAGAGGGAGGGGTGAAATGATTTATGAGAACGCGTTCGAACCAAACACCATTTTCGGAAGACTTGCAATTACAAATACAACTGATATCTGTGATACATGAATCATGTGGCATGGACGCAACCATCCATAATAGAATA
Organism: Pinus albicaulis; assembly: GCA_034641835.2. Lineage (NCBI taxonomy): Eukaryota > Viridiplantae > Streptophyta > Pinopsida > Pinales > Pinaceae > Pinus > Pinus albicaulis. The sequence continues at coordinate 395,304,118 of CM076584.1, forward strand.
TATAAAACTGATATCCGAGGTATGGACACAGCCATCCAGCAAGAAGGATCAATAAATAGACTCAGGTATGGTCGCAGCCATCCAATCAAGAGAGTCATGCAATAAATCATAATAAAAAAAAAAAACTACAGCCTGGAGTTTATCAGACAAAACCCAAGGTCTTGCGCTCCATCTCTACCTGAACAAGTAAAATTTCGAGCATGCGAATGTATGAGCTGAAGTCGAACATGCAGGAAAATCGTCTGATTACTAGCCAATGATGAAAGTTTTTAACAGACGTGAGAGAAACTGCCAATAATGACGATGGCCCTCAAGGTACAAAAGGTACAATCTACGAAATGTGAAAAAGGATTTGACGTTGAACATCTGTAGAATCAATCGATCGAAGGCCAATGATGTGAACCTTGTGTCGAATGCGAAAAACCTGCCATTGAGGCATGCAGGCTCCAAGGTACCAGAAGGGAGTCTCTAGATAAAATTCTTGGATATTGAGCTGAATTTGATAGGAAGTGACCTGGTCGAAGGAGGGCCATAAGGTTTCCCACATCATCGACGCGAGACAGAGGAACATGATGAAAGTGGATCAGGACCAACAGGAAATCAGAGGATGATTGACAACTACAGAGGCAAAATTCTCTTGAACATATCAACAACACGATACTGGATTTGGCAGTATTTGACATCAAAGGATCTGAGGTCATGATGATGTGGAAAAGAGCAGATGAGAGGTCAAAAGATATTACCCAAATCCATGGAGGAAAAAATGACGAAATGAGATATCCCCAACTCGACACGACTGTAGACAAGTGCCATGTTCAAGAGCGACATACTGCCAACATAACTAAAAATTGGTTCCATTTCCCCCCACCATTTCTAGTGAGTACCCCAATTATTATTTTAAAACAAGCTTGAAGGGGATAACATATGCTTGTACTGTAAGTTTGTCCTTTGGACAAATCCAACCTAGTACATTTTACGAGCCCTAGGAAGGAGGAAATCGAAATAACGTCATGGTGACAAAGTCTGATATCATCAGGGTTTAAAGAGTCTGACAAAGGAAGAACTCGACATCTTTTCATGTTTAGATAGTTTGAAAAGAAGGCAGAAAAGAAAACTCCAAAATTCCCTTTTCGTAGGTAGTCTCACAAATCCGAAAATTCATGAAAACACCGATGTGCGAGAGAATCTCTTAGTCGTGATAGGCTAAGGTATTCCTTTTTCGTAAATAATCCATCCCAACCCGAAAATGGGTTAAACATATACTGGGTAGATATAGTTTCGCAACCATTTAACGAGTTCAAAACGACAAGAATCTCGGCAATATTTTCAATTTTAGAGAATCAGAAAAGAGATGAAAGATGACTCCTCCTAGAGGAATGAGTGGTATTAAGGGTAGAAACTGGTTCCGGTAATGGTGGAACTACTCAGAACAATTAAAGGTCAAGAGGCTGGCTAACAAGAACACTCATTGCAAAGGTTCCTCAGGAATGGGTAAAACAATCAAGTGAAGGCGTATGATCGGCCAAGCAGATGGTGACGATGGGATGAGAAAACCAAGGCTCATCTAGCAAAATAGGCTGATAAAATGACAATCATGAGAGGGAATGGGAATGGGAATGGTTTCATTTTTACAAAAGCTTGAAATCAGGAAACTCTGCTTGAATTTGGTTTCATTTTTACACAAGCTTGAAACAAAGATAAACTATGCTTGAAACCGGTTTCATTTTTACACAAGCTTGAAACGGAAATAAAATATGCTTGAAAAAGTAAGCATGCCCCCAGCATGGTGACTCAATTCGAGGTACATGCCCCCCAAGCTTCAGTCCATATGAAAGGCAGATGGAGTGAAGGTTCAAATTATGAGATCAAGAGAAAGACTCGAATTGAACAGGAAAGTGTTTCATTGTTTTAATGAGGTTGACACATTAAAAGAACTGTCCTCATGACATAATTCATTTTTTAACGAGGTTGACATAGAAGATGAACTATCCTCCTACGAGCTTGTTTCATTTTTAAGGAGCTTGACACAAGAATAGAAACTTGCTCCAACAAGCTTGTTTCATTTTTTTAAGGAGATTGACACAAGAAAACAAACTATGCTCCGACGACCTCTCATTATGTCGAATAAGAAGTCATAGCTTCCAAAAGGTTTGCAACATCTTGGAAATCAAGACCCAATGCCCCCAACACACGATGCACAATGGTACTATCACTGAATGCGGGCATGGGACAGGTAGCCACATAATTAACCTGCGGCGGGGAAGATACAATTGGCAGATAAAGACCCAGAAAGGATGATGGTGGACCAGATGTCACGTCAGTACCAAAGAATGAAAGCTGATCAATGGTCACGATTTGACCTTTGTGTGGAAAATAGATCACACGAAAGAGGGAAGAGACAACCGACCCCATGGCATAAGCATAGCCGTGGCCCAAGAGTAAATTAAAATCCAAAGGACCTTGGACCACCATCACATCTATATAGATGATTTTTCCTCCGAAAGTAATAGGAAACTTCAGAAGGATCCCCAATGGCTGACTAGTTCCTCTATTAAAGGCCAACAGATTCCGTGTAAAAGGCACAAGTGGTGGAGAACCAAAATCTTGCCAAGTAGTGGAAGACAAAATACTAACAGACGCGCCTTCATCTATAATGGTGCTGGGTACGACTACATTAAAGGTCTGTACCGTGATCTCAAAAGGCACACATAAGAAGGAAGGCGGTATCCCACAAATCGACTCCAATTGAAGGAAGCAATCAAACTGCTTGGAGGGGGGTACCATTGAACTGAGATGGTCATCCCCTGGTATTATTGGAGTAAGAGGATCATCCTCCTGGACCTCCATCATGGGATCAAGAGGAGCAACTTCTTGAACTACAGGGATGGGAGAAAATTTCTCCAAGTCTGAGGAATCTGAAGAAACAAGAAGAACGTGAGGGGGATGAGATCCGCTCTCGACAGAAAAGACCTGATGGACAACAGGCGAGATCATATCGACCGATTCCTCGACCAATGGTTGGTTGGGAACGGATTCATGAATTTGAATTTATGAGGGAACGAGATCGACCAAAGATGACTCTTGACTGATAATTGAATCAACTAGCATAGGACTCGAAGAAAGCTTTTGGTAACCAACTGGAAGGCAGGGTGCAGAAACAGTAGAGTTTTCTAACACTCTTGTGGCTTCATCCATGTACAGACAAAGGTGAATGGGATGATTCCCTTCAAAAAAATTACAGGGATTGGTAATCTTACCCTATATCTTATGAGTCTTATCATGGCTAGTCGAAGATGTGCCACCAATATGACTTCCAGAAACCAAAGGCAACGACAGACGACCATCAGACCATACCTCAAGCACCTTGGGAATACCAGGGCAATCTCGAAGAATATGGTCACCTTTGCACAACATGCAAGGGAATTTGAATTTCCGTGGAAGGTTGGATGGTTTATCAAGGGAATTTTTCTCAGGCTTAAGAGCCGCAGAGTTGGCCTCTCTCTTATCTGACTTCTTCTTCTTTGTCTTCTTCTTCTTCTTCTTAGCCACTTGGTTACTAGAATCCAAACGCTCACCAGGCGAAGTAGAAGAGGAGGATGAAGGAATAGGTGATGAAGGAGAGAGGTCCACCTTAGAATTAACATGATGTTGTTCAGGCGAAGGAGATGGTTGTATGGTGGATGGAACACTTGAGACCACAAAGGTCGAGAATAACCAAACAGGCAACCCAACAGTTAACCCAGGCAGGGACAATGTTGCCATATAAGGAGCACCAACATTCCCAAAAGTAGGAAAAGGACCAGGATTCCCTTCGGAGGGGATTCCTTGGTCAGTAAACTCTTGAAACGGTGCCATTAGAAACAACCTTAAAAAAAAATTCTAAGGAATATGACTTTAACCAGGAATATTTCGTGGGCAAGTAATATTTTAATACATTGAAACAAAACTCTGCTGTTTCATATTTTAAGAGTCAAGAAATAGGAAAAAGGTGACTCTATCACTTTCAGGTTGAAACGAGCGTGAAAGGAAAAGAACTCGATGATATTTCCACTTTTTAGAGAGTCACAAAAAGACCAAAATTACTACTCAGGTAATCTAGGCAAAAGGGTGTACCAAGTTTCCGTGAACTGCCATATACACCTTGGTGATCAAATGAAACAGAATCGACCAAGGACTTGACGTATGCACAGGTAGTCTCCCCGAATGATGTGTTTGGTGTATCATGGTTACAAGGCGGCAGACTCAGCTTCCTATGGATAAAAGGATTGCAACCTAGAAGGGTCTCCATTTATATACTCGACGATACAGGGAGCACAAGTCCGTACTAGCGCTGTCTAAAGCCAAAAGGCGAACATCAGCTACTAGGTTTTAAGACACCGGAACACGTCTCTAGCCTAGACCACTAGAAATGTTTCATTAGGTTTCAATTTTGCCTTAGGTTCATTGAGTAAATTTTAAAGTTAATCTTGAATTATGTTTCAATTTCAGGCCCCATCGAATGTGGAGCTCAATTTCCTAAATGCAAACTATATGCAAATGAATAACTTTTCAATTCGATGAATGCTACTTATAAGAAGGATAGAAATATTTCAAACAAGCAAACAAAGAAAACATGTGAAGAATATTCTAATGCCTTTAATGCAATCAAGCGAAAACGAAAGTCCTTCCTAGATTGAAAAATGCTAGTTAAGTAAAGGAACGTTTCACTTTTCGATGCAACAAAAGAATGCAAAGAGAGTTTTTGATTTTTTTTGAATTTTCAATGAAATGAAGCACACATTCTACCAATTCAATGGAAAACAAAATAACCACTAGTTTGAGTTTTGCGAATGTAAGGTTTTGAAATTGAATGACTCAACCAAAGAGAAACAGACACAAAATCATATAAAGCTAATGAAGCAAACTTTCAATCAAGAAAGATAGTTCTCAAAACGACCCAAACAAGCAAAGTAGTCGATGCTCAAAGTATTAAAGAAGAAGGACTAATCGAAAAATGAAAAGACCATTCAATCAACAAAACAAAAGGATCAAGAAAACTCAGTCTAAAAACCCGAAACAAGATTGATAACAATAAAAGAGACTTGTTCCTGAACATAAGGATCAGTGTGCAAGAATACTTAGAAACCCTAAGGTATTAAATGACACTGACAAGAAAATATACAAACGACTAAGGGAAACAAGTCTACAGTAGTCAACACAGTCTATAAAGGCTTAAAAACACTCAAAAATAACCCAGAGGCAAGAAAAAATGACCAAAAAAAGCATTAGGGAGGTCAAACCAAAACCTACAGGGATTGGCGCAACTGTAAGGTTGTAATCCACGCCATACAGAGGTTGGTGTGAGTGCTAAAATAGAAACATGCACCAATCGGTGTGACTGTCCAGAAAAAAATGCACCAAGCTGGATACCTATGGGAAAAAGAGGAAAAACCCTAACCTAATGAGCAGAATTCAACCTTGACTCTCTGGAGATGAACAAAGAATGGAAACTGAGCAAACAAACCAGAAAAAGATAGATAGCTAAACCAAGAAAGGAAACCGACCCAACAGGATGACACGACAAACACGCACTGATCCCCAGTGGAGTCACGAATTTGTTATGAAGGTAAATACTCTCTCCAGACAGAGACGATCCATCTAGCCCTAGGGTGGGTCTAGTAACAAAAGGACACGCTGAAGTGTTGCTTCCTAGTTAATGAATGAACAAAAGACATGGTAGATTGACCTACCTTGAATCCAATGCTATCAATGTTGCGGAAAGAGTAGTGGTATCTCACTCCTGCCTTAGCAAGTCACGATCCATTCACTGTCACGTTCAGATACCTTCACATAGGACAAAGAATAAGAACAACATATGAAATAATAGTTTCACTCACAACTATTAGCCAATCAAAGAGGGATAAACATATCGCGTCAAATAAACATCATAACACAATAGTGGAACCAAACAGTAGTCATGTATATTAATGAGTAGAAGGAAGAGTACAAACGATGCTTTGACGTCGTAGTCCCCTCGAGTGGGGTTCAGATGAAGCACATCTCAACTGTTGGTAAGGGAATTCAGACTCAAGCTCTCTTAGAAGTCATCGACTTGAGATCTCTCAACACAATATTTCTTACTCTATCTCCTCTAGCAGCTTAGCTATAGTATAATTCTCTTAGTTCAACTATTCAACCGTTCAGCTATTTTGCTACAATGTGTTCAACTATATTCTACTAAAGGAGATAGTTTCTTATATAGAGGAAAGAAAGGAGGTTGGGGTCCCTACAAAGGTGGGAGGGAGTCCTATCCTTTAGGAGAGTTCCAAGGGAGGTGGAAATTACTAACTAAAGGAAGGAGTCCGTGGTTGTTTTAGTTCAACCACTCCCAATGACTCATCCCTGAGGTGGTTGGAATAGAACCTCCACCTCTATTTTTAAAAAAATTCCACAAAAAACTTGGTGCAGGTGTCTAACTGGCACAAAGCGCCACCTGGCGCGGGCTCAGTGTTAAATTTCCTGGTCAGCGCGAGGGTGTAACGGGCTACTCGTGCCAAGGAAAAAATAGGGATTTTCATAGCTCTGCTTAGGGAAATGTCAACAATAAGAATGTTGCTTTCGTCAAAAGGGATGTAAGGATGGTATTTTCAAAGCATGACACTGCCTATTGGTCATAGAAACAACCCTCCAATGTGCGAGTTGGGGATCGCAGGGACATTCACAAAATGTTTTGTAACAGATATCTATAGTCAACCTCTCTAGGATGTGCTCTAGCTTAGTCAATGCCTCTGCTGCATTTGAGTGGGGTACTACAACTGCTATAGGATGGTTTACTCGCTTGTCAAAATGTCGTAGTCCCGATGGTCGAACTGGGCCCATATATGCATTAACAATTCATATAATTAGCTTTGGATGTTAAAAATAAAATAAAAAACGCAAAACATCAAAATGAAAAGTTTTTATCTAGATCACCCCACTGCATCCCTGATGGGAGTGCCATATCTAGGTCACCTTTATAATCCATCCATGCATATGGGAAATCCTAGATCATAATGATATGGTTTCTGAGCCAAAAAAAAATTGAGGAGTATACTTTACCACTGGGCGATTTCCTCCATGGCGAGCCATCAAACTCACCGCAACATACATGGATCTCGAGGTCCTGTCTCATCTATGAGAATATATTGTGTGATAAGGACTGGAATCCTCTCTAGAGAAAATGAAATCAGAATGGCACCATAACTGAAATTCTTCATTTTACCATTCTTTTCTCTAGTCAATTTCCCTTTCATGTTGGCAACTACTCCTTCACATCAGTTGAAAATAATGGACTGTGAACACTCCACGACAATCTGCATTTGGGCCTTTATGGACACGTGAAGCATTGAGCTTCCACATAGTTTGGTGATTATGAAAGCAATGATCCTCAAATCAAGTCGCTCGATGGTTTTGATATCAATCCTACCATCCTTGAGATCAACCCCAATGACACAATATCACCTCAAATATGAAGAAATAGCCTCTCCACCTAGTCTATATCCATATAGATAAATGTCAAGCCCTCTATGGGAGAGCCCAATAAATAAGTACATATCATCAACATCTATGGTGAGGCGATGATCCCATATCATGAAACCTTGTTTCTGGACATCCTAGGTCCTCATCATCCATGTGATGAGCTCCAACTGAGCTTTCATTCCTGGAATAATACAATATTTGTAGAGGCCACAAATTTTCAAATCTTGCAGAGTTGTTGGATCATCCATAACTTTTGCATATTGGTTTTTTTGTTCTCTCTCTCTCGACTCCAACATGACTAATCAAAAGTCCTGAACATGACAATTGAGGAGTGTTAGAACAATGTTTGAGAGAAATTTGCAAGTTTTGGGGTGCATTTTTATTTTTTAAAACCCTCGGTGCTTGCATGGTTTTTCTTTACAAACAAAGCGCATTTGTGCTGTTTCTCAACAGAGAAACTGCTCAAATCACGTTTCTCAGCGTGTAAAAAATTACCGATGTGCGCGGTCCCGACGAAAGGAAACCGACGCACATCTGTGTGTAGATTTTCAAAACTTAAACTCCCCTAAAAAATCAAACCAATGGTTAAAATTAAAAATTAATAGGATGAAAATCAAGATAATGAAGAGATATCTTACCTGGAGAAAATGGTTTGCGGATTGGTCCACTAGTTTGCTCGGAATCAAATTCTGAAGTTTTTCGGTAAAAACCCTCTTTTCTGCTCTCAAATTGGTTAAAACTCAAAATAGTAAAAATGAAATTACTTTTTCAACTTTTATAGGTTTTTAGGTCAATAAGATACTATTTTTATACCGTTAACATTTTAAAAGTCAAATTTTGATGATTTTTACTGAAAATTTGAGTGGTTATGATAATTTATCAAGTGTAATGTGCAGAATACAGGTTACAACATAAAAAAATGGACCATTTTCATTGTGAGCAAAATTTGTCACTTTTTCGAGCTCTCAAAAAATACGAAAAAGCAAAACCTTGGAGTTCTCTTTGAAGCCGTTTTTCAGAATCCCTAAACGTGAAAATATCGCCAAGTACTTGATTATTTGAACTCGTAAAAGTAAATTAACAAGCATCTATTCAGTATAAGTTTACAAAATTTTTAGAATGAACTAGATTATTTACGAAAAATGTATACGTTGACTAAGCATGATCAATAGAGTTCTATCCTGCATTATTTGATCATTTTTTTGGCTTGAGGGACTAAAATTATGAAAAAGAAAACTATGGAAAAGCACCGAGCTTTACTTTCTCTGGGCTCATTGAAAATCTAGCTGGTTGAAAAAGCTGAATGAGTTTTCTTTTCATGCCTTTTCAAACTATTTAAACATGAAAACGACATCGAGTTAAACCTGCACTAGACTCGTAAAATCTAAAAAGTGCAAGACTCGTCAATCATGACGAGACAAAACCACTCCTTCTTAGGGTTAGTTAAAAATACTTTAGAGGACCCATCTGAAGGATGAGCTTACAAAACAAACAAATTTTATCCTCCTCAAGCCTTAAAAAAAAGGTACTTTCTAGTAATGGTGGGCGAGGGTGGGAATTTGGAAAAGGTATTCATTTTTGCATTCATTATAAGGCTATATGTCGCTCTTTAACACGACACTCTGTCACACGTGTCCGGGTTAGTAAATCCATTTGTCTTACAGTTAATCGAACCTCATTGAAAGTATTCATTGGTTTTGGGTATTATCATTGAGTCAAATGTTGCCAAGTCAATTTTCGTTTCACCATGTGTTCAAGAGAAGTTCAACCTTAGTTCATATTCCTTTGCAAATTTTAACCCTCAATCGCGTCGGTCATCCCTCAGTTAGTCCTTACAAAACAATTCTTCAAAACTTGACATGGAGTTTTGTGTCGTAGGCCCTCCTACGACGGATCACTTCCTATCGACTTCAACTCACTATCTAGGAAGTTGATCTAGAAACCTTTTTCAGTACCTTGAGGCTTGCATGCCTTAATGGCAAGTTTCTCTGCTTTGATGAAAAGTTCTCATAATTGAACTTTGATCGAACGATTATATGAGTGTTCGACTTCAAGACATCTAAATAACACTTCATAGAATGTACTAACAGTACCTTGATAACCATTGTCATTATTGGTGGTTTCTCTCGCACTTGTTAATGGGTCACATCATTGACTAGTAATCAAGTGGTATCTGCCATGTTCAACCTCAAGACATTTGTTCACATGGTCAGAATTTTACTACGGATCGAGAGATGGAGATCAAGACCTTAGATCTAGTGTCATCCATCTAGGCTACGAGGAGTTATGTATTCATGATTATGTAGATAGATTCATAACAGATGGTTGCGTCCATACTGTGTCTACTATTAATATAATTCTAGGTTATTATGTACTTGTTCATCGAGTTAGCTTTACTTTGAGTATGGGAATACCTACCTCATTTATGGTTATATATATATATATATTGCATTGTAATCCTTGAATTATTGTTGCAGGTTTCTAACCATTGTCTCTTATCCAATCTTTGGAATGATAAAGCACTTCAATATTTTAATGAATTTTCAGAATTCACACTTTAGGGGGAAATCTGTTACACGTCATTTTGTCACCATGACACTTGACAGTTATAATGAATATCTCGCCATCCATAAACATGTTTCAAATCACTCCCTTGCAATTCAAATATTTAAAACCCTTGAAGAAATTATGAATTTTGGGTAACAAGGCCTTTTAACCTATTTAGCATGACCTGCACACTTTTCCTAGTTTGTTTCTGCGTATTCGCAGTTTCTTCAATTGAAACCTGCGTAGTAATGCACTGTATCTTCAACTGCAGTTCGCGCACATGACTTAATGAAAAGTAAAAAATAAAAAGTGAATTCTAGAAGCCTTGTTGGGAAAATATATCCCAACTGGAAGCTTCTTGGTCATATCTATTCTAGCCATACCCCTCACATCATGGAGCTAATTACCTATGATCAAGGAACACTAATCCCACTATTAGTGGATCTCATCCTTCTCTTATGGATTTCAAACTTCCTCTACTTGGCCTATAAATTGAATAAAGGCTAGAGGGTTAGGGGAGTTCAAAAAAGATAGTCTTATGTTGTTGAATTTGGGTTGGGAAGCTTATCATCCAAGGAGAGGGTTGGAGGCATTTGGGAGGAACCTCATGACATCAAGGCAAAGGTTGTAAGGCTCTTCTTTATCTATGAATTAATACAAATGAATCCTTTTTTCCATTGTATTGTCTTACTAAAATGATGAATGATTTATGTTCCTTTTATTTATTCATTAAAATGATATCAATTTCCAATCTCCTTGATCATTAGATTAAGCTTGTTTGAATCATTATATTGCATATGCCTTTTATCTATTTTATGTCTGTGATTGCAGATCTTATCAAGCATTTAAGAGCTGCATCGGGAAAAAGCAGGGATATCCATCAAAAATTTCAAAAATAGGTAAGGGAACCATTATCCTTCTCTTGTTTTTATGATTCAAACAAAGTAGGCTTAGGGAAATATTTATTCAATTGTTTGTTTGTTTGTGGTTTCCCTTAGGAATATAAGGAGATCGCTCTTGTCCGCAAGAGGGATTTGTTCGTGTAACATACAACCAGCCAGAAATGGTCTCAAAGTGAACTCTAGGAGATCTGCTACTCTTTGGATTCCCAAGGACCTCTACTAACCAAATTTAATAACCCCCAGTCAGTGTGAGATTTCAATCCTGAGACTCACTAACTATCTCTAAACCAAGTTCCACCACAACGCCATGGCTACCAAGCCATAACCAGAGCCATTGAGGCTCACAAACTAGGATGCATCCAATTTAGTGTGATTAACTAAATAACCACACCTTAGTTAGTTCAAGAGTCCGACCCTAGGACTCGATGACTAATCAACCATCCATCATTCATTGAATGAGTGAACGAATGATTACTCTCATATGAAAAACATCACCTTTTTATATATATGGATTTATCTCACCATGTGGTGCCCACATAAGCCACATGGGCCCTTGGTGCATTTTCACCAAAACACCACAAAATTGTTATCCTTGTCCACGGATTTGTTCCCCCTGTACTCTTTTCCATGGAGTGGGATTTCCAACTAGCTAATTTATTAATATATGTACATGTACACCATTTACATCGTGATTACATTTACACACTCTTCAACCTCACAACCATTAAAGGCATATATACCCAAGCACACTAGCCCCAAAAGATGTATACATATATATACATGGCATGATGGCCCCAAAAATAACCTCGGGTCACCAACCTAAATATATTTGTACATACAATTACATCATCATCTCCAAGCAGGGGAATTACACCCCCCCCCTTGTTTTAAGCATTTTTCCCAATGCATCATATATACATGTATATACAACATATTAATAAAAAAAATGATGGTATTCATCCCTCATAACATATTCCTGATCCGAGGTAGCATCCGCAGGACCGAGCATGTTCCACTACACTTTTAACATACCAATGGCTCGATTATGAAGCACTTTGACCTTCCTGTCCAAAATCCACACTTGCTGGACCTGAAAGTCTCCCTTGGGCTCCACCTGAATCATATGCCAATCAATTACATGATTACTATCTGGAACATACTTTTTAAGCAAAGAAAAATGAAACACATCATGAACATGCATAGATGCAAGTAATGCAAGCCTATATGCAACTTGGTCAATCCTCTCTAAGATCTCAATTGGCCTGCAATATCTCGTTGCCAACTTGGCACAACTACTTAATCTCTCCGAGCTCTTCTTTTCTTTCACTTTTAAGAATACATGTTCCCCAATTCTGAATTGTCTATTAATTTTGTGCTTATCCACATAAATTTTCTACATATCCTAGGAAACTTTTAAGTTCTGCTTAATATTCACCAACTACTCTTCCATACCTCCAAGAAATTCTAGACCAACCATAACCATGTCCACTAGATTACTCCAACTCATCGGAGTATTACACCTCCTACCATATAAGACCTCAAACAGACTCATTTTCAATGATGTCTAATACTCATTGTTATATGTGAACTCTATGTTATGCACCAACTCACAAAATATAACAAAAAATAGATCAACAACTTAAAATTTATCTTTTTTGAGGGGGAAACCTCCTTTACAATACATAAATGAACAATTATTAGATGATACAAATGATAATACCTCCTTGTTATATATAGGGGTCTAAGGGGTCACACTATAATCAGAGCCTACATATCAATAATAATGTAAGGGCACAATAATAACAATAGTGGGATTCTATGTGGCACAACAATAACAACGCGGGGGATACATGGGCACAACAATAACAATAAGGGGAATAAACTATTATTATATGGACCTAAAATTCCCCTCTCCTTCAAAAAAGTGTTGTCTTCAACGCTTGAGTAGTTATGGATGCTTTTGTATAAAATTCTCATCCTCCCATGTGGAATCTTCCGTAAGTTCTTTCACTTAATGAGATATTATGAAATTAATTGATTTTGTAGTTGTTGTGTTCTTGTTTCCGCTACTGTTTCAGCGTCAAATATGATTTTTACTTATTTGTCAAGCTTTGTCAACACAGTTTGAATTGGGATCTTGTCACTGATAACCTTCTTTAAGCATGAAACATGGAAAACTTGGTGTACTAACACTGTTACCGATGAAATAGGTAACTGCATTGGTACCTACTTTTTGATGTAGCAAGAAAAACACCCGATTTTGAAAAGTGGTGATGCAGAATCAATTTTTTTTTAGCATGTTTTTGACACTCTATTTTTTTTTTTTTTTGGTGATGCTTTTTATGTTGATTTTGAATAGTGGCGGCGTATCATCACCAACGTTTTTTTAGAGGATTGATTTTGACACTATACATTTTCTAATGTCTTCTTCTTCCGTGAGATGTTTATTTTTAAGTGCATTTATATACTTGTGTTTTAAAAAGAAAAAGAAAAAGAAAAAAAAAAAATATATATATATATATATATATATATATATATATATATATATATTTTAAATAAAAATTTGTAATGATATTTTCACTTTTTCACATAGACAAAAAATGAAAAAATGGTCAATATTATAAAGTTTATATTTTCTACAATTTTATGTATTGCTAATTAATTTTTCAATGCACATCAAATAATTGTCACTAAAAAACCAATATTTTGAACAATATGACAAAAAAATACAAATTTTCAATACAAATAGAATGCAAAAAAATACACTTTTAGACACTTTTTGTTAAAAAAACTTTTTAAATAAACTAATTTTTGGGAAAATCTTAACAAAAAAACTTAAGAAAATAGCATTTTTATTGAATTTTATGTCAAAAAATAATAGTAATCACATGTATTTTGCAAAAAATAAGGATTCTTCTCATAAAATATCAAAATCTAAACATTACAAGTAAAACTGATTAATAGATCTAAAAAATGAGCTTTGTTTGCAAGCATAACTTAAAGATCATCAACAATATCAACTAATACATGTTCAACATCATCTAGAACATCATTGATGGCTTCTTTCGCAACATTTTCTACTTCATTTTGGTCATTGTCATCTTCTAATGGATCTTTCATGTTTGCAAATCTTCCAAAGTGTCCCTTTCCAATAATTCCATATAATGGTAGTTGAGGTTCCTTCATTTTTTTTGCCACATGTGATTCATTAAAATCCCCTTTCCTCAAACCAACTTCTTGCTTCACATCTGGAAGGAATTCAAGAGTGTTAATTCTTTGTTGAATAAATTTGCATTGCCCTAGGTCTTTCTCAATGGCAATGCAATTTCTTCCTTTTGGTAGGCAACATGCTAGTGTTGTACCTAATCATCAAGTACAAAACAAATAAGTAAGAAAATTAGTATAAAGACATAAAAAGTAAAAAATAAAATATTTAAATTTAAATTTGTATAATAAAACTTACCTAAACCTGAGAATAGATCCAAAACCCAATCTCCTTCATTTGATGGTGCCACCCAGCTTGCCTCCGGCCCCCGGCTAGGCGGAGGGAAATTTTGAGAATCACTCTCCGCCTAGCCGGGGGCCGGAGGCAGGCTGGGCAGCCCTCAACGGCGCCATCCATCCGGCCTCCACCCAGTTAGGGGCGATTCTGAGAATCGCCCTCTGCCCAGCGAGGGGTGATTCTCAGAATCCCCCTCCGCCCAGGGAGGGGTGATTCTCAGAATCCCCCTCCGCCCAGCCGGGGGCCGGAGGAAGGCCGGGCGGTGCCCTCGAGGGTTGCCTAGCTGGGGGCTGGAGGCATGATGGGCAGCCATCGATGTCACCACCCAGCCAGCCTCCGGCCCCCGGCTGGGTGGAGGGATATTCTTGGAATCGCCCTCAGCCCAGCCGGGAGTGATTCTCGGAATCGCCCTCCGCCCAGCCGGGGGTGATTCTCGAAATCACCCTCCGCCCAGCCAAGGGCCGGAAGCAGGCCGGGCAACGCCATCGAGGACAGCCCAACCTGCCTCTGGCCCCCCATCTTAGCACAGGGTGATTCTCAGAATTTCCCTCCACCTAGCCGGGGGCCGGAGGCAGGCTGGGAAGCCCTCGATGGCGTCACTTGGCCCCCAGCTGGGCTAGGAATCACCCTCCGCTCAATCGGGGGCTGGAGGCCGGCCGTGCGACATCTTCAAGGGCTGCCTAGCCTGCCTCCAACCCCCGGCTAGGCGGAGGGTGATTCCGAGAATCACCCTCTGCCCAGCCGCCCAGCAGGGGGTCGGAGGCAGGCCGGGCAGCACCGTCGAGGGCTACCTAGCCTGCCTATGGCCCCCGGATGGGTAGAGGGCGATTATGAGAATCACCCTCCACCTAGCCACCGACCGGAGGCAGGCTGGGCAACCCTCGATGATGCCACTCGGCCTACCTCCGGCCCCCAGCTGGGCAGAGGGCGATTTTTGGAATCGCCCTCCACCCAGCCGGGGGTGATTCTCGGAATCACCCTCCGCCTAGTTGGGGGCCAAAGGACGACTGAGCGACACTGTCGAGGGCTATTCAGCCTGCCTCCAGCCCTCGGTTAGGTGGAGGTTGATTATCGGAATTTCCCTACGCCTAGATGACAGGCTGGGCAACCCTCAACGATGCCGCCCAGCCGTCCTCCGGCCCCCGGCTGGAGGCTAGCCGAGTGGCACGGTCGAGTGATGCCTAGCCTACATTCGCCCCCCGGCTGTGCAGACGATGATTCTAAGAATTTCCCCCAGATGGGCAGAGGGCGATTCTCGGAATCACCCTCCTCCTAGTCGGGTGCGATTCTCGGAATCACCCTCCACCTAGCCAGGGGTGATTCTCGGAATCACCCTCGGAATCACCCTTCGCCCATCTGGGGGAGATTCTCAGAATCGCCCTCCGCCCAACCAAGGGTGATTCTTGGAATCACCCTTTGCCCAGCCAGGGGCTTGATGGAGGCCGGGCGATGCCTTCGAGGGCTGCCCAGCCTGCCTCCAGCCCCTGGCTGGGCAGAGGGTGATTCTCGGAATCGCCCTCCACCCAGCCAAGGGCCGGAGGCAGGATGGGAAACCCTCGATGGCGCCACCTAGCCGACATCTGGCCCCCGACTGGGAGGAGGGTGATTCCGATAATCACCCTCCTCCTAGCCGGGGGCCAGATGGCGCCACCTAGCCGGGGGCCGGAGGCAGGCTGGGTAGCCCTCGACTACGCCGCCCGGCTTGCCTCCGGCCCTTGGCTAGGAAAAGGGTGATTCTCGGAATCGCCCTTCGCCCAGCTGGGGGTGATTCTCAGAATCGCCCTTCGCTTAGCTGAGGGTGATTCTTGGAATCGCCCTCCACCCAGCCGGGGGTCAGAGGCAGGACAGACAGCTCCGTCGAGGGCTGCCTAGCTTGCCTCTAGCTCCCGTTTGGGCTAAGGGCAATTCTCGAAATCGCCCTTCGCCCAACCGGGGGCCGGAGGCAGGCTGGGCAGCCCTCTACGGTACCGCCTGGTTAGCCTCCGGCCCCCGGCTGGGCGGAGGGTGGTTCCAAGAATCACCCTCCGCCCACTCGAGGGCTAGATGCTGGCCATGCGGTGCCGTCGAAGGTCGCCCAGCCTGCCTCTAGCCTTCGACGGGCAACAAATCAATTTTTTCAACACAAACTATATAATTATTATTATTATTTTTTTAAACAAGAATTATTATAATAATAAAAAATGTATTGTTTAATTTAAAAAAAAAAAAAAAAAAAACAAAAAAAACAAAAAAAACAAAAACAAACAAACAAACAAACAAACAAACAAACTATTAAATTAAAGTTTTAAAATATAACAAACTATTAAATTAAAGTTTAAAAAAAATAAAAAAAATAAAAACAAATTAAAAATTATGTTTTAAAAAATAAACAAACAAATATAAATTTTTTATTATTATTATTATTATTTTTAAATTAAAACAATTATTATTTAAAATATAAAAAAAACAAAATATATATATATATATATATATATATATATATATATATATATATATATATATATATATATATATATATATATATATATATATATATATATATATATATATATATATATATATATATATATATGTTTTAAAATATAAACAAACATATATAAGAAGATTTAATTTTTAATTTTTTAAAACTAGAATAATTGTAATTTAAAATATAGAAAAATAATAAAAAAATTAAAAAATATGTTTTTATATATAAACAAACAAATATATGAATAATGAATTTTTCATTTACTTGTTAATTTTTAAAAATTCTTTAAGTCATATAATTTGTCCATAATTTCATGGTTCAAGTATCTTGAAAACTTAAGATTTAAAAACTTGTGATTTACAACTTGTCATCAAGGTTTTATGCGCTACGAAATTTTATCTTTAATGTTATGGTTGAAAATAATTACAATTTTAGGGTTGTTTAGAGTCAAGATATTTTATGTTTAACAACATGGATAAAAATTGTTTGAAATGATAAGCCCTTCAGATATGATTTTGTTTATATTTAACATCATCTATCAAAAAATTTAGAATTTTACAAATTTTCAATGTCCTAATATGTTGTCTTTGATTCCGTTGTTACAATGTGTCAAAAGTGTGACACAACGTTTTTTTTTGTTATTCCAACATCAACTCGTTTTGTTTTGAGGGAGTTTTTTCAATCATTTTTTGAAGAAACAATTTCGTTTTTAGCATAATTTTATAAAAAGGTGAAATTTGACCTTGAGAAAAAACAAATGTGTTCTGGAATACACACATTTTGTTTTTGGGACGTTTTTTCATGTTTTTTGAGTCTTTTTGGGCTAGAGTTCCCGTTTTGAGGTAATAGTTCCTGTTTCATCAGTAACAATGTTTACTCAGGAAGATGTAGGAAACTCCAATTTGTATGCCATAATACCAATCTTTTGCAACACCTTGTAAGGACCATAGTACTTGGGTGATAATTTATTATCCTTCTTAGCTTGCTTGAGGGACATTTTTTTGTATGGTTGTAGTCGTAAAAATACCCATTCACCTACATCAAAACTTCTTTCACTACGATGTTGATCTTCCTGTTGTTTCATTTGATTATGCGTCAAAGCGAGGTTATACCAACTTTCAACTAGAGGTAATCACTTGACCAATTGTGTTTTTTTATCAGATACAAAGAAACAAAGATATCCTTCCACACATGTGTTCACTATCTCAACTTGCCCATCAAATTGAGGATGATAAGATGAGCTATGAGCTAATTCAGTGCCAAGACAAGAAATAAATTCCATCAAAAAATTTTCAGTGAAAATGGGATATCTTTCACTTACAACAATCTTTGAATTTCCATGTAGCTTTTGAATTGTTTCCATAAATGTTGTAGCAATTGTAGTAGCTTTAAAATGATGATATAATGCACAAGATTATGCATACTTGGTAAGTTTATCAACTACCACCATTATGACACACTTCCCTTCATACTTGGGTAAATATGTGATAAAATCCATTGATACCTCCTCCCAACGCTAACTTGGAATGACTAAAGGTTGTAACAGACTTGGGGTCTTAATTGTCTCAACTTTATTTTGTTAGAAAACAAAAGATTCTGCCACTAACTTTTGAATATCATATTTAAGGCCATCCCAAAAAAATTCCTTCTTGACCTTGCGACAAGTTTTTAAAAATCCTGAGTGCCCTCCTAAGGGGTAGGTGTGAAATTCTAAAATATTCTTTTTCTTGAGTTGTGAGTTCTTACAAATATATAAGCGATCTTTTTACCATCATGAATATTTTTTCCAGCTAAATGTATTAGATGTATTTGAATCTTGCTGTAACTTTTGAAATATTGTCCACATCTCTTCGTCATTCTTCCATTCATCCCTTGCTTCAGTTATCCAATCAGGTTGGATAATATAAATGGCACAAAGCAATGATTCCACGACCTCATCCTTTCCTGAGAGTTCATTTGCAACAAATTTTTTCTTCCCTTTTCTGTAAATGATTTCAAATTCATAACCAAACATCTTTGTGACCCATTTTTGCTGCTCTTTTGAAGATAATCTTTGTTCCAAAATGTATTTAAGATTATCATGATCATTTTTTACCTTGAAGTGTCTTCACATTAGGTAAGGTCTCCATTAATTTAGTGCATGTGGTATTTCCAACATTTCCTTCTCATAAATAGGTTTGTGTAAATATTTTCCTTTGATTAGACGAATTTCAAAAGCAATGGGTCTTCCTTCTTGCATTTAAACAACACCAATTCCATTTCTTGAGGCATAACATTCCACAATAAGGGTTTTTGTGAATTCTGGAGTAGCTAAGATTGGTGCTTGACACATTGCCTCTTTAAGATGTTCAAAGGCCTTAGTTGCTTCTGGGGTCCAAGAAAATGAATATTTCTTCAGTGATTTTGTTAGAGATGTTTCTATTCTCCCATAATTATTAACAAACTTGGGATAATACCCTATCAACCTGAGAAATCCTCGAAGAGGCTTTATGGTCGTGGGGATTTTCCATTCCTTAATGGATTTAATTTTGTTAGGGTCTACCATAAAACCCTCATAAGATACAATATGATCCAAATATTCCACCTACTCCAAAGAAACATTTGGAGGTTTTTGCATAAAATTGTTTCTCCTCCAATAGTTTGAGCACCTTTTCAACATGTTGAACATGATCCTTTCAAGAATTTCTATAGATTAGTATATCATCAAAAAATACTAACACACATTTTCTAAGGAAGGGTTTGAAAATGGAATTCATCAAAACTTGAAATGTGGAAGGTGCATTAGTAAGGAAAAAATGCATGACAAAAAATTCATAATGACCCTCATGAGTTTTGAATGTTGTTTTTGGAATGTATTCTGTCTTCATTCTAAGTTGATGATATCCTAAACGAAGATCCAGCTTAGTGAAGTAAATTTATCCATGAAATTCATCCATCATTTCATCAATGACAAGAATGGGAAATTTATCTTTAATAGTGAGCTTGTTGATCTCTCTACAATCCGGACACATGCACCACGATCCATCCTTCTTGTGCACCAATACTACTGGAGAAAAGAAAGAACTTTGACTAGGTTGAATTATACTAGCCTCTAGAATTTATGAAAAGCATGTATTCAATTTCACTCTTTGGGAATATGGATATATGTAAGGTATGATGTTTGGAGGGACACTTCCTGGAATCAAATAAATAGAATGATCATGATCACAAATAGGTGGGAGGCCTTTAGGAGTCTCAAATACCTTGGAATGATAGCTAATACTTTTTGGGGATCTCGAGAAACAAATGATTTCAATGTTTGAACCTCTAGTGAGCATAATTGTGCTATGATGCCTCATTGTTCTTTATTCAGAAGTTTTGTCATGCCATTAGAGCTAATCATCCTTCTTGGTTTCCATGCAATACCCCTTAATTCAACTTTCTTTCCTTCCAAAAAAAAAATCAAGAAATGTTCTCGAAAATTAAAAGCTATTGTCCCGAAAGATTGTAATCATTGTACTCCTAGTACAACATGAACACCACCCATTGGAATAGAAAGAATTGGACTATTCAATACATATTCCCCCTTGGTTAGCTTGATATTATGGCACTTTCCAGAGAAATTTATATTTCCTCCATTTGAAACCATCACTTGACACTTTGATGCTGGATATAGGAAGCAATTCAATTCCTTGGCTATCTTAAAACGATTAAAATTATGGGTACTTCCTGAATCTATCAGAACTATTACCTGTTTCTTCTTAATATATGCTTCTATCTTGAGAGTTTGAGGAGTGGTAATTCCTGCCAATGCATTACAAGATATGGTCGGATTCATTTCTCCCTTATCTTGGATTGGTTCGTGGTGTATATCCTCTTCTTTTGATGTTTCTTGTTCCTTTTCTTCCTCCTCTTCATAATCTATGTAGAATAATTTATTCTCAACACACTTATGACCTTTAGTTTATTTTCTATCACAACTCTAACAAAGCCCTTTTTCTCTTTTTTCTTCCAATTGTTGTGGTTTCAACCTTGTAGGTTGTGGAATAATAAGAGCAACAACACTTCCATCTTTATAGTTGTGAGTGGTATACTTCCTTGTTCTCATATTTTTGCTTTCAAATTTTCTTGCCACCTTGAATGCCTTCTCCAATGAATTAGGTTCCCAAAGGCGAACCTCATGTTGGATGTTATATTTTAAATCCCCTATTAATACATCAATCCTATGCTCCTCTGGAATATCGGTTACCCAAATATTCAATTTTTTGAAGTCTTTAATGTGCTCCGCCATTGAACCCTTTTGTTTGAGATTTATCAAATGGAAAAAGAAGGTGTTTCTCTTTGTATCTTCATAATGTGCTATCATTTCCTCCATAAAAATTGACTAGGAGAAAAGTGGTTTACGAAAACAAATCCATCTATACCATACAAACTAACTGGGTTCTAGATATAAAAATGCAATATGTACCTTTTGTTGTGTGTTTCATATCTTGTAGATCAAAATATTTCTACATTTGTAGTATCCATGTTACCGGATCATTGCCATAAAACTTCCTCATATATATATTTGGAATGTAGTGGTTCTTAAACCCCACATTGGAGTCTCTAAAATCATAATTAATATTCCTTGTGTCCTCATCTTGATTTTCATGGATTACATTGTCACCACATGGAATTATTTTTTGCAAAAAATTCGTCAAACCTTTCAACTTTACATTCATCGCATCCATGTCTACTTTAAAAAGATTCGTGTTGCCTTTTATACCATCCATGTCCCCTTTTAAGCCATCCATGTTACCTTTTATACCATCCATGTCCCATTTTAAGCCAACTGTGTCATATTTGGTTGCTCTTTGTGAGAGCGAAATTTGTTGCACTTGGTCCTATAACTTTGATATATCATGTTGCCATTCTTCCTCTTCATGCATCATAGTAGCGATTTCTCAGTGATTAATAGGTTTATATATTTTTTTTTGGGAGGATTTTTTAGAACCAAATGTTGATATCTATGCTTAAATATGCCCTTTAAATCACTTCAAACTGAATTTTCAAACAAAATTTATGCAAAATTAAAAAATACACACCTTTTTCTTGCTTTTTAGGAGCTCTATCTTGAAACAGTTGTAATTGTGTAATTTAGATCTTCAAGGTCTGAAATTTTATCCTATGGTAGCCCTCTAAATATTCTTTCCAATTCCACAAGTCATACCAAAATTGGATTCTTCAATATAGAGTTATGCCAAATCTCCCACGATGACTTGATTATGGATTGGTTGAGTATAACAAAGTTGTATGGGATGCCATATGACATTGGTTCAACCTTTGACCCTGAAATTTGTACACGAAAAGCTGTAGTCCGTGTAATTTAATCCACTTATTACAAAATATAAATTTGATGTCTGAAACGAAAGTTATGACAATTTTCCCTAGGTCACATGTTTGAGACTGAATTATGGAGCCTGCAAAAACCCTAAGTTCCTCGAATCATATCTCTGGAAATATAGTGAACAAAGATCTAAAATTCATACACGAAGTTCACCAATATTTCGAATCCATGTGGTTACAATTTCAACTTATGAATCCTTGTAGAAAAAAAGCTATAGAAAAAATTCCAAGATGGCCTATTTGAAGAAGTGAAACCCTAGAATCCAAAGCTATGATACCAAATGTTATGCAACCAACTCATAAAAGAGAAGAAAAGATAGATCAACGGCTTAAAAATTATCCTCTTCGAGGGGGAAACATCCTTTACATTACATAAGTGAACAATTCTTGGATGATACAAATGATAAGACCTCCTTGGTATATATAGGGGTCTAAGAGGTCATAATTCAAGCAAAGCCTACATATCAATAGTATTGTAGGGGCACAACAATAAGAATAGTGGAATTCTATGGGGCACAACAATAATAACATGGGGGATACATGGGCACAATAATAACAATAGGGGGCTACACTAACAATAAAAATAAAGGGAATATACTAGTATTATAGGGACCTAACAATATAGGGTATATAGTAGTATTATAGGGAATATACTACTATTATATGGACCTAACATTATAGGGAATGTATGAGTATTATGTTATGAAACCAACTCACAAGACAATAGAAATAACAGATCAACGACTTAAAAATATCCTCTTCGAGGGGAAAACCTCCTTTACATTACATAAATGAGCAATTCTTGGATGATTGAAATGAAAAAAAATTCTTTATATATATAGGAGTCTAAGGGGTCGCAATATAATCCAAGCTGACATAACAATAATAATGTAAGGGCACAAAAATAACAATAGTGGGCTTGGCACAATAATAAAAATATGGGGACTACATGGGCACACTAATAACAATAAGGGGGCTACAATAACAATACAAATAAGGGGATACACTAGTATTATAGGGATCTTCAAGTTATGGAAATATTGTTTGAACTAGGATATTGCCACCTCTAACCATATTTTAGCATGAAACATGGAAAACTGGGTGAACCCGGGAAGATGCAGGAAGCTCCAATTTGAATGCCATAATACCAATATTTTGTAATGCCTTGTAAGGACCATAATACTTTGGTGATAATTTATTATCCTTCTTAGCTTGCTTGAGGGAAATTTGTTTGTATGGTTGTAGCCATAAAAAGACCTAGTCACCTACATCAAAACCTATTTCGTTTCGATGTTGATCTGCATGTTGTTTCATTCGATTTTGCGCTAAAGTGAGGTTATCCTTTAAGAGTTGGAGAACTTGTTATTGTTGTTCGATTTGATATTCCATTGCTTGAACCTTATAATTTTCTCTTAAAGATGATGTGATGACGATGGATGAAATCCATAAAGTGCCATAAATGGGGTCATTTTTGGTGTAGTATGGAAGGAAGTGTTATAACACCATTCAACCAGAGGTAATCACTTGACCCATTGTGCTTTTTTATCAGATACAAAGCAACAAATATATCCTTCCAAACATTTTTTCACTATCTCAGTTTTCCCATCAGATTGAGATGATAATATGAGCTATGAGCTAATTGAGTAGCCAGACAAGAAAATAATTGCGTCCAAAAATTTCCTGTGAAAATGGGTCTCTATCGCTTACAATAATATTTGGGTTTCCATGTACTTTTGAATTGTTTCCATAAATGCAGTAGCAACTTTAATGGCTTTAAATGGGTGAGATCATGCACAAAAGTGTGCATACTTGGTAAGCCTCTCAACAACCACCATGATGACACTCTTTCCTTCGTACTTGGGTAAAACTATGATAAAATCCATTGAAACCTCCTCCCAACATTAAATTGGAAAGGATGAGGGTTGTAACAAACCCAGGGTCTTAATTGTCTCAACTTTATTTTGTAGGAAAACCAAACATTTCTCCAAAAAATTTTGAATATCATATTGAAGGCCATCCCAAAAAAATCCTTCTTAACCTTGTGGTAAGCTTTTAAAAATATTGAGTGCTCTCCTAAGGGAGAGGTGTGCAATTCCAAAAGAATCTTTTGTTTGAGTTGGGAATTCTTAAAATGTATAAACAATATTTATACAATAATGAATCATTTTTCTAGCTAAATGTATCAGGTGTACTGGGATCTTGCTGTAACTTTTGGATGAGTGCCCACACTTATTTGTCATTCTTCCATTCAACCCTTGCTTCGGTTATCCAATCTGGTTGGATAATAGAAATGGAGAAAATCAATGCTTCCACATAAATAGCTTTGTGTAAATAATTTCCTTTGATTGGATGGTTTTCAAAATCAATGGGTCTTCCTTCTTGCATTAAGACAACACCAATTCCATTCCCGGAGGCATCACATTCCACAATAAAAGTTTTTGTGAAATCTAGCACGACTAAGATCGGTGCTTGGCACATTGCTTCTTTAAGATGTTCAGAGGCCTTAGTTGCTTCTGGATTCCAAGAAAATGCATCTTTCTTCAATAATGTTGTTGGAGGTGCTGCTATTCTCCCATAATTCTTAACAAACTTGCGATAATACCTTTTCAACCTAAGAAATACTCGCATATTATTTATGGTTGTGGGGATATTCCATTCCTTAATAGCTTTAATTTTGTTAGGGTCTACCTTAACACCCTCATGAGATAAAATATGACACATATATTCCTCCTCCTGTACTCCAAAGAAACATTTGAAGGTTTTTGCATATAATTGTTTCTCCTCCAATAGCTTGAGGACCTTGTCAACATGTTGAACATGATCCTCCAAGACTTGTTGTAGATTAGTATATCATAAAAAAATACTAACACAAATTTTCTAAGGAAGGGTTTTAAAATGTAATTCATCGAACCTTGAAATGTAGAAGGTGCATTGGTAAGGCCAAAAGGCATGACCCAAAATTCATAAGGACCCTTATGAGTTCTAAATGTTGTTTGTAGAATTTCTTCAGTCTTCATTCTTATTTGATGATATCCTAAACGAAGATCCAAATTGGTGAAGTAAATCGCTCCATGTAATTCATCCAATAATTCATCAATGGAAGGAATGGAAAATTTATCTTTAATAGGGAGGTTTTTGAGCTCCCTATAATCTAGACACATCCACCATGATCCATTCTTATTGTGAATCAATACTACTCGAGTAGAGAAATAAATTTGACTAGGTTGAATTATACTGGCCTCTAGCATTTCTGCAACCATACATTCAATTTCACTCTTTTGGTCATAGGGATATATGTAAGGCCTGATGTTTGGAGGAACACTTCCTGGAATCAAATAAATAGCATGATCATGATCACGAATAGGTAAGATGCCTTTTGGAGTCTCAAATACCTTGGAAATATTGTCCAATAATTTTTGAAGATCCAGAGAAATAGATGATTTCGATGCTTGAACCTCTAGTGAGCATAATTATGTAATTATGCCTCGTTTTTATTTATTTAGAAGCTTTGTTATGAAATTAGAGCTGATTATCTTTCCTAGTTTCCCTGTAATACCCCTTAATTCAACTTCCCTTCCTTCCAAAAAAAAATTAAAGAGAAGTTATTGAAAACTAAAAGTTATCTAACCCAAATACTATAACCATTGGACTCCTAGTACAACATCAACACCACCCATTGGAATATTCAATACATATTATCCCATGGATAGATTGATATTATGACACTTTCCAGAGAAATTTATAGTTTCTCCATTTGCAACCATCACTTGACACTCTGGTGTTGGATATAGCAATAAATTCAATTCCTTGGCTACCTTACAATGAATACAATTATGGGCACTACCCGAATCAATCAACACTATTACCTTTTTATTCTTGATATGTCCTTCTATCTTGAGAGTTTGAGTAGTGGTAATTCATGCCAATTCATTACAAGATATGGTCGGATTCATTTTTTCTTTTAATGGGGTTGGTTCCTCGTGTATATCCTCTTCTTTTGACATTTCTTGTTCCTTTTCTTCCTCCTCTTCACAATCTATGTAAAACAATTTCTTCTCAACACACTTATGACCTTTAGTACATTTTATATCACAACTGTAACAAATACCTTTTGCTATTTTTTCCTCCAATTGTTGTAGTTTCAACCTTGTAGCTTGCGGAAGGCTAGGAACAACAACACTTCCATCTTTATAGTTGTGAGTGGTAGACTTACTTGTTTCCATAATTTTTCTTTCAACTTTTCTTACCACCCTGAATGCCTTCTTGAATGAATCAAGTTCCCAAAGGCAAACCTCATGTTGGATGTTATATTTTAAGGTCCCTATGAAGACATCAATCCTATGCTCATCTGGAATATCATTTACCCTGATATTCAATTTTTGGAAGTCCTCAATGTGATCCGCCAATGAACCCTTTTGTTTGAGATTTATCAATTGTATAAAGAAGGTGTTTCTCTTTTTATCCTCATAATGTTCTATCTTTTCCTCCGTAAAAATTGACCAAGTGAAAATTATTTTACGAGAACAAAACCATCGATACCATACAAATTGATTGGGTTCTAAATATAAATTTTCAATGCGTAGCTTTTGTGTGTGTTTCACATTATGGAGATAAAAATATTTCTCCATCTATAGTATCCATGTTACCAGATCCTTTCCATCAAAATTCCTTGTATCGATCTTTTCAATGTGGTCGATCTTAAACCCAACGTTAGAGCCTCTAAAATCATAATTCATATTTCGTTTCTCCTCCTCATGATTTTCATGGGTTACCTTGTCACCACTAGGAAGCCTTTCTTGCAACAAATTTTTCAAACCTTCCTTCAAACCTTTTATGTCTGCTTTAAAACCATCCATATTAGCTTCCATGCCATCCTTTAAATCTTCCATGTTCCCTTTTAGTTCATCTTTGGTTGCTCTTTGTGAGAGCGATTTTTTTTTCACTTGGTCCCGTAATTTTGATATGTCATGTTGCAATTCTTCCTCTTAATGCATCATAGTAGAGTTTTTTGAGGGCTTAATGGGTGTGAAATTGTTTTTTTTGGAGGAATTTTAGAACCCAATATTGATATTTTTGCTTCAAAATTCTCTTGGAATCAATTCAAACTGATTTTTTAAACAAAAGTTATGAAATTTTAAAAAATACACATATTTTTCTTTCTTTTAGGAGATCGATTTTGAAACAGTTGTAAATATTTAATTTTGGATCTTTCAAGTATGAAATTTCGATCTGTAGTATCCCTATGAGCCTTCTTTCCAACCCCATAAGTCATATCAATATTGGAGACTTTAAGAAAGAGTTATGCTCGATCTCCCACAATGACCTGATTATAGACTACTTCAATAGAGCAAACTTATACGAATTGCTATGTATCCCCGTTTTGACCTTCGGCCTTGAAATTTTTACACAAAAAACTAAAGTCTTTGCACTTTCAACCACTTCTTACCAAATTCAAATCTGATTCCTGAAATGAAAGTTATGATGATTTTCCCTAGGTCACCTGTTTGAGACTGAATTTTGGAGCCTGCAAAAACCCTAACTTCCCTGGATCATATCTCTGAAAATATAGCGAACCAAGATCTGAAATTTTTACACGAAGTTCACCAAGATTTCAAATCCATGTGGTAAAATTTTAGCTTCTGAAGCCTAGTAGAAAAATAGTTAAAGTGAAAATGCAAAGAATGATATGTTTAAAGAAGCGAAACTATAGAATACCGACATAAATGAGAAATTATTGGATGATTCAAATGAAAAATCCTCCTTCTATATATAGGAGTCTAAGGGGTCACAATATAATCAAAGCTGAAATAACAATAATAATTTAAAGGAGCAACAATAATAATAGTGGGCTTCTAAGGGGCACAATATTAACAATATGGGGACTACATGGGCACAACAATAGCAATAAGGGGGCTACACTAACAATAACAATAAGGGGATGCACTAGTATTATAGGGATCTAACATATTATAGGGACCTAATATACTAATATTATAGGGGGATATTAGTTTCTTTCATTTTCAAGAATACATGTTCCCCAATCCTAAATTTTATATTAATTTTGTGCTTATCCACCTAAATTTTCTACCTGTCATAAGCAACTTTCAAGTTCTGCTTAATTTTCACCTCCTGATCTTCCATATCTCTAAGCAATTCTAGACCAACCATAACCATGTCCACTAGATTACTCAACTCATGGGAGTATTACACCTTCTACCATACAATGCCTCAAACAGGCTCATTTTCAATGATGTTTGACACCCATTGTTATATGCGAACTCTACCAAATTCAAGTAGTTCTCCCACCTTGATGGTTTGTCTGTCACATATATCCACAACATATCCTCAATTATCTGATTAACCTGCTTTTTCTTTCCATCATACTCTGGGTGGTATGATATGCTAAAATTTAAATTGGTTCTTAGTTCTTTAAACAACCCCATCCAAAATTTGGATGTGTACTTCATATCTATGTCTTAAATAATTGCTTTAGCCACTACATGAAGCCTAACAATTTCCCACATATAAATTAAATTAAATTATTTATCTTATGGATTGACCTTATTGGAGTAAAATGGGAAACTTTGGTGAGTTTATCTGCCACCACTGATGTGAAAATGGGTTGGATAACTTGTTATGTTTTTCAAGAACCCCCCACTCAGTTAAACAAATAAAATATCTAGCTTGTACTTGACTTTTGCGGAAATTTTTACTTGAAATAGGTGTATGATTTTTAACTGTTTAAGTGTCTTAATTCCATTTTTTTTTGCTGAAATTAAACTTGTGTAACAGAAATATAATGCAACAATAAAACATCCACACAGAACAACAAAATTAATCTAGGAGTTCACTCGAATATCATGGGCTACGTCTCCTTGAGATTTTGTCATCTTGACTTGGCTCTTTGGGATTATGGTAAAGTTTCTTTTACAAGTTTCGCACTTAACTCCAATGGTTAATGAATTGAACCGAAAGGCTTAGAATACCATATATATCCCTGCCATGGCTTTCATCACTCTGCAAACAAATTTAGGCTCCATTAGACTCTATTCCTTTTGTTGGTGCAATGAGCTACACTGAGCTTTTCCATGGCACTAAATTCTTCAGAATTATTTAAATATCCCTGAAACCACACTTAATATCTCCATCACAAATCAAACACCAAATATCGACTGATCATTTTCTCAAAATGAGCACTGCATCCCCAAACTAGGCCTTCCTCCATGGTTTACCCTGGGCTGCCCAAAACTTACCTTTAGCTTCTAGAGCTCTATAAATAATCAAATGGATCTAAAAATCCCTCATTGGATTCATAATTCCAAAAATAGTCAGGGTAGACTGTTTTTTCACTAAATTTGGCCTCTGGCTGCTCCAGTTTCGCCTCCAACACCTGTCAGCACCCCTTGGCACTAGGGTCACTGAAAACTTCTCTGATGGCTTCTTGACCTCTAAAAGTCCTCAAAATCTTCTTAAACCTTCATCAATGGGTTCATAATTCTGATTAAATTCAGAAATGACTATTGTTTTGCTGCATAAGGTCTCTAACTTCCCTGGCTAGGCCCTGAACTGTTGCTGGAAAAAGATGGCACTAATGGCCCCTGGAACTTCATTGAAGAATCTCGGCCTTCCAAATTCCTCTACAGGCTCTGAAAACCACACCATTAGTTCCAAAAAATCTGAAACATCAAACGTTGACTATTGGATTTCTAAATAAGGCCTATAGCTCCCCTGCCTAGGCCTCAAACTGTTGCTGCCCCCTGGTGACCCTGGTTGCCCCTTGAACTTCACTGAAGCAAAAAACTGCTCAAAAGTTCTCTGATGGATTTGAAACCCACTCCAATAAGTATTGAATGTTGGATATGGTCTAAATTGATTATTATCACTCCAAAATTGGTCGAATTTAAATTCAGATAGAGCCAAAACTCAATTTGTCCAGTGACACCAAAAAAACCTCCACTAATTGTGGAGAACTACAGTTTAACTGCAGACAAGTTTGGAAATTCCAAAATTTTTGGTTCCGCCACTATATATCTGCCATAATGACCATTGCACTTAATGTTTGGGGTAGGGCTTGGCACATGCCCTAAGCCCCGCGATCTTCTAACTACACATGTCGGTGTGAACAGTTGCATAAACTACACGTTTTAAAATGATCATGTGAACAATTTCATTTACAGTTTAATGCCGTCGGGGTTAACGGTTTTGGAACCGTCACACCAAATAACAAACCTTCCGCCATGTGAACATGTTGCAAGAATCTGAAGAACCGTCGGGGTAGCAGTTAAGGTTTAGCTCTGGGTCACGGGCTGGCGGTCGTATGGGGGGGGGGGGGTGCGCTGGCCCTCATGGTTGGTCCCCCTCTGAGCCCCAAATATGAAACCATATAAATTTAATTATGACCATTGTCCATATGTTGTTAAGAACTTACATGTGGTACGTTGGCACGTGGGGAGACTAGATGGTAGGAGGTCCATGGTTCTATCTTCCAGAGCTCCAAAAATTTTGCTACATGGTCCTGGGGACGTGTGGTGTCCTCAGGGCTGGCCACGTGTCGCCGTGTGATTGACCCATAAAAAAATACATGCTCCCAACTGTGAACCACATTGCGCCACTTGTCCAATGCTGATTGGACCGAATGGAATATTCTGAGAAATATTCCAATGAATATTCCAAGGAATATTCGAGGAATATTCCCTAGAATATTCTCTTTTAAAATTTTCCCAATCCAAGTCAAACTTGGTCAAAGTCCATATTTTGCAGTTTACTGGACTTTTCAAACCGCGATAACTTCTTCATACAATGTTGGTTTTTCGAACCGTTTGCGGTGCCAGAATCAAGAAGACGAGATATATCTGGTTGCTCAGGTTTGACACACATCCAAAAAATTTGAATTTTGAGCTATCACTTAGTTCCATGATCGAGTTCTGATCACACCTTCCCATTAGGAATCTTTTGGACCCCAAAATACTAATATAATGATATGTACAGTAGATGAGAGTACAACACCCTCTTCTTTTCAGCCTTCATACACTTGCCTTGCATGGCTAGTGCCTTTGAACCACAACCCGATGGTAGTCGACACTTCCCTTCCTGGATGCACTTGTCCTCCTATCAAGAACTGTCTTCTTTTCACTCACTCATAAATTTCTGGTGAGAAATTTACAGAAGGTAGCTGAACTTCGCTTCCTTTATCATCGATCCAAGGTGGCCGAAACAAACGTGAGATTACAACATAAAACATGCATACATAAATGAAATTTGCATATGTAAAAATGAATGTATGTCTTACCGTGTCAAGAAGTCAAACCAATTCTTACCAAGCCACTTCCACGATGAATTTCGCTGCTGCAAATCTTCTTCATGTGAAACATCTGTTCTCACATCAATGATGGAATCCTTGGTTTCATTTTGGCCAGTATTTCTATCCTCTTACCTCATGTGCTTGGGACGATTAGTTGGATGCAATGTCCAACATTGCGAAACAACATTTCCCCTCTTCTGGAAATGTGTGCAAGTCTTATGCACCTTCTTTGCAAGTTGCCTTCGCTTCATCTACTTCCTATATGCCTTTATCCTCTTCCAGCATTTCGAAACATCATGGTTAAACATACCAAAATATGCACAACAACTCTTTCTTCCATTCAAGCATGTAGAATTGGCATGCCTTGTAGAAACATAATCAACTTGACTATGAGAATAATTATAAGTTGCATGCTACTTTGCATGTCCATCTTTTTTACCTTCTTGAGGAGATGAACTAGTAGAGGTTCCAACTTTCTCTTGAATACTAACATCATTGTTCTTGTCTTGAAAACTGTCCGAAATTGCATGCTCGCCATAAGCTGCACGTCTACATACATCTTGATGCAACATAGGCTTCAAACAATGACAATCAAATTGAAAACAAACTTGACATGTTTGTGTATTAGAACTTGCG
Source organism: Pinus albicaulis (assembly GCA_034641835.2). Lineage (NCBI taxonomy): Eukaryota > Viridiplantae > Streptophyta > Pinopsida > Pinales > Pinaceae > Pinus > Pinus albicaulis. The sequence goes on from CM076584.1 coordinate 395,336,334, forward strand.
ACAAAAGTTCTATTTGAAGTTGCCTCACATGCCTTCATGGCTTTGGAGTTTTTTCCATTAGATTGCACATAACCAAGACCAAAGTTCTTAGGTCGTTCCTCAACCAAAATAGGACCAATAATTCCTTGTGCATGCTTTCCTAGACCCTTGCCTTCATAGCCCATTTTAAACATTAACTTGGACCCTATACCTATAGTGTGATTTCAAATGAACCAACACATCTATTTGATGAGGAAACTGAAGACAAGTTTGAGTGAGTTACCTCTGCTTCATGCATGTTCTTGGTCAAAGCCTCTTGAGCTTGATGGAGCTGCATCTCCATATCATGAAATATTTGAACAATTTCATCTTTCTCTTTCTTCATAGAAAATAGTTTCTCTAGAAATTTCAGTGCTTTCTCTTCTATCTTCAAACATAATCTGCACCATGTCCTCCAAGATGTAGAAGTCACGCTTCATGTCTTCATCGAAGAATCTTGTGAAGGAGGAGGATTTTGAAACCTCACTTGAAGAAGTTTTCATCATGAAAATAAACTAAATAACTTCAACAAAATTCACAAAGCTTTCAAAAAACTATTGATAAAGCTCCTAAACAAAATGGCTATAGAGTCAAGCTCTTATTCAAGCAGCCTTTTGCAAACAAACCCTTTTCTACTTCAAGGGTTACCTTGAGGTCCTCTGGGTAATAAATTTGTTTTCAAACTTTCTTCCTTCTTGTCCTCTCCTGGACTTAGCTATCAATAGCTTTCCCTTCACCTCTAACAAACTCAAGCAATAGTCAGTTTGCAAATAGTCAAATAGTCAAATATTTTTCACTATTTAAACACCTTTCAAGCCAAACAAGCAAGCTATTGCTATGTCAATCAACCAACAAAGTGCTATGATACCAACCTGATTTGAAAACGGGTTGGATAACTTGTTAGTCTTTTCAAGAACCTCTCACTTAGTTAAACAAATAAAAGATCTAGCTTGTACTTGACTTTTGCTGATTTTTTTACTTGAAATAGGTGTATGATTTTTAACTGTTTAAGTGTCTTCAGTCCATTTTTTTTTGCTGAAATTAAACATGTGTAACAAAAATATTATTCAGCAATAAAAAATCCACACGGAACAACAAAATTAATCTAGGAGTTCTCCCAAATATCATGGGTTATGTCTCCTTGAGCTTTTTTCATCTTGACTTGGCTCTTTGGGATTATGGTAAAGTTTCTTTTACAAGTTCCACACTTAACTCAAATGGTTAATGAACTGAAGCAAAGGGCTTAGAATACCATCTATATCCCTATCATGACTTTCATCACTCTGCAAATAGATCTAGGCTCCCTTAGACTCGATTCCTTCTGTCAGTGCACTGAGCTACACTGAGCTTCTCCATGACACTAACTCATTAAAAATTATTTAACAATACTTGAAACCACACCTAATTTCCCCAACATACATCAAACACCAAATATCGACTGATCATTTTCTCAAAACGAGCATTGCATCTCCAAACTAGGCCTTCCTCCACGGTTTTCCCTGGGCTTCCCAAAAATTCCCTTCAGATTATCAAGGTCTATAAGTCTTCAAAGGGCTCTTCAAATCCCTTAATTGGATTCATAATGCCAAAAATAGTCAGTATAGACTATTGGTTTACTGAATTTGGCCTCCGACTGCTCCGGTTATGCCGCCAACACCTATTGGCACCCCCTGGAATTGGGGTCACTAAAAAATTCTATGATGGGTTCTCGACCTCTAGAAGCCCTAAAAATATTCTGAAACCTCCATAAATGGGTTCAAAATTCTTATTAAATTCAGAAATGACTATTTTCTCACTGCATAAGGTCTCTAGCTGCCCTGGCTAGGCCTTGAACTGCTGCTGGCAAAAGCTGGCATTGATGGCCCCTAGAACTTCACTAAAGCATCTAGACCTTCAATAGTCCTCTATAGGATCTTCATACCACACCATTAGTTCCATAACATCTGAAACATCCAAAATTGACTATTGGATTTCTAAATAAGACCTCTAGCTCCCCTGGTTAGGCCTCAAACTGTTGCTGCCCCCTGGTGAACCCGGTGCCCCCTTGAACTTCAATGAAGAAAAAACCTACTCAAAATTTCTCTGATGGCTCTGCAACCCACTCCAATGAGCCTGGAATGTTGGAGATATTCGAAATTTACTATTGGCACTCCAAAATTGGTCGAATCTAGCTCCAAATAGAGCCAAAACTCAATTTGTCCAATGACACCAAAAAAACCTCCACTAATTATGGAGAACTGCAGTTTAAATGCAACTAAGTTTGGAAATTCCAAAATTTTTGGTTCCGCCGCTATATATCCACCATACTGACCATGGCATTTAATGTTTGCGATAGGGCTGGGTACATGCCCCAAGCCCCGTGGTCTTCTAACCACACATGTCGGCGTGAACAGTTGCATAAACTGTGCGTTTTAAAACAGTCATGTGAACAGTTTCATTTACAGTTTAATGCCGTCAGGGTTAACGGTTCTGAAACCGTCACACCAAATAAAAAACCCCACAATGTGAACACGTTGCAAGAATCTGCAGAACTATTGGGGTAGCTGTTAAGGTTTAGCTCTGGGTCACGGGCTAGGGGTTGTATGGGGGGTTGGGGGCTGGCCCCTCTCCGAGCCCCAAATATGAAACCACATAACTTTAATTATGACCGTTGTCCATATGTTGTTAAGAACTAACATGTGGTGTGTTGGCGCGCGGGTATAATAGTTGGTAGGAGGTCCATGGTTCGATCCTTCGGAGCTCCATAAATTTTGCTACACGGTCCTAGGGACACATGGCGGCCTCAGGGCTGGCCACGTGTTGCCCTGTAATTGGCCCATAAAAAACTATGCGCTCCCAACTATGAACCACATTGCGCCACTTGTCCAATGCTAATGGACCAAATGGAATATTTTGGGGAATATTCTAGGAAATATTTTGAGGAATATTCCCAGGAAGATTCTCTTTTAAATTTTTCCCAATCCAAGTCCAATTTTTTGCAGTTTACTGGACTTTTCAAACTCCGATAACTTCTTCATACGGTGTTGGTTTTTCAAGCTGTTCGTGACACCGGAATTAGGAAGATGAGATCTATCTGGTTTCTCAAGTTCGACACACTTCCGAACACTTTGAATTTTGAGCTATCGATTAGGTCCATGATCTAGTTCTAATCAAGTACCATTATAGAATCATGCCTTGTAATATCCCCCCTCATAATCCTTACCATTACAAAAATTAAGAGGATTTGATTACTACGTTGATCCAGGGTGTTATTATGAAAATGGGGTCTAAAAATTTTGATCTCATCAAATTACTTAAAATATTAGCTCAACATTGCCATTGTATTCGTCTCGTTGAGAATATTTCAGTGATATAAAACTTTACCTCAATCCAACCTTAAGAACTTGAGATGTTACTATTGAATTCATGGTGATTCAGAGAATGCCACCTCATCAGCTTGGCCATGTGGAAGCCACGTGGTTATACCCCCTTGATATCCTCTCAACACCACTTGGTAATTTCTTATTGATTTTCCACCCATTCATGGGTTTGGGTTCTGCAACCCCACACTATGTGTTAAAATGAAAATCATATGCATTTACACACACACACACATTACTGCCACATGATGGGTTTTTATCTACCACAAATCTTCCTATCTCCTGGGCTATGTTACCCGACTCATTACAATTTCAAAATTAACATTGCTTTGGGGTTGACCCTCCGGGCTGAACCATCTATGGGACTTCACATTCTCCATGCTCTAATGAACGGGTTGCTAGGCCAACATGTATGCCACTACAACCTGGGTTGGCATCATCACACTTGATGGGATATGGTATTCCAAAAATAATGTTCCAACTCTCGGTGATACCAACGTTAATTTATCAATCTCGGAGTTGTGAAAACTTAAGAGGTGGCAGTGTTTTATGCATAGTAAGCTCATCTTCTACTTAGGTTGCTTTGAGGCAGTGAACCAAACCAAGGTGTACAAAGACCATTCTACAAAATAAATCTAGACTTTGCAAGAATGAACGAGTGTTGTAAAAAGGAAACCCTAGTCTAGTTGCATAAATGAAAGTGTTGCATGAAAGTAATGTCTAAGCTACTTGAAAAAAATAGAAATTTTGCATAAAATTAAATGTTAATCTACTAGTAGGATATGTAAAGGCTAATTTATTGCAGGAATGAAAACCTTATTCAATTGCAGAAAATGTAAATGTTATTCTATTTGCAGGAATTATAAATGCTATTATACTTGGAGGAATTGTAAATGTTTTTCTACTTGCAAGAATTGTAAATGTTATTCTACTTGTAGAAATCATAAATGCTATTCTACTTGCAGGAATGGAGACTTTATCTAAAAAATAAAAAATCTTGAAATGAAAACCCTAACCTACTACAGGAAACAAAAGTTAAGGAAAAGTAAACATGTCCTAATTGCACAAGGCAAAGAGCATGAATCAACTCTAAATCACTGCATTCCAAAGAGAATATATTCAAGTAACCAAGCTCATTAAGCATTTTAAAAAGTTATCATGTAAACCATTATTGTATCATTTAATTCATGAACCTGTTACTAAACTTAATTGCAAAGATGTATTGTAGTGGTGAAAAGGGAGATCCTAAGTGCTCTCTAGTCTTCCTAAACTTAGTTTCAAATACTAGGGGTCATTGGATAGGGTCAAAATATAAAATTCAATCTCAAAGGATGATTATGGTCAATTTTAGAGGGTCTCATCATGGTGCTACAGGATTGAGACAAAGTGCTACATGACTATCCTGTTTTTCTACAAGATCATATCCGAGAGAAATATGCGAGCTTAGAAGGTGTTTTGAAGGAAATAAATGGTGGGATATGGTAGGGGAAGAGTGTATGAAGCCCTTTCCAATCCTACTACTCCCCAGGAGCCCTTCTTGCACAAGGAAATATGCACACAATGACCTTTAACAAATCTAAAAAGTGACCTCTGTAAAAAATATGCTTATATAGGTTGTTGGGGAAGGGAGGAAAATGGTGGTGTTGGAATGGCAAGTGTAAATGACAATGCTCAGTCCTGCAAATGGCATACACTGACCTGCACATGAGATAGATTATCATTTTGATGATTGATAATATTTCTAAACTAATTATTTAATTGCAGAAAACAAAGGTGAAAAAGGAAACTAATTCAAGATATAACTATTGAAACATGAAATTAACTATGTTTTTGGCTTGCCAAACTACCATCTACAACCACACTTCCCACAAGAGAGGTGATTGATAAAACTACACAAGAAACTATCTCATAAACAAATTCTTCTAGAAAGGAAAGGAAATACTGCTAGCTAGATACAGGAAAGAAGATGCATCAATAAAATACACAAAGGAGAGAAACTAGAGCCTCTCAGTTGGGCCCTATCCCAAGGGTACTAAGTCCTCTACATCAAACTCAGATTTAAGATGACAAAAGGCTTTTCATTAACATAAAACAATGCTCAGGTACATAATGAAAGGGATGAAAATGAAAATTACAAGCTCCCAGCGATTAGTAGTCTATATCCTTCTCCAAAGATTTCGAATCCTTTTGAGCCCTTGGGCTTCCTTATTTATAAAAAAGTGGTTGAGGGGGTAGCCTCATTGGAAGGAGGGTTGCTTCCCTCCAAAATCACTAAAATGGTGGATCTAGTTCCCTGAGATCCTTGCAGACATTAAGTACAAGAATTTTATACTATATTTTCGAGTTGTAGATGAGTAAACATGGGGAGTAGGCCGAGTTGAAGGTGAATCAATGTAGGGGACAAGCCTCCTAAATTCCTTCCAGTTGGTTCCCAACGCATCCCTGCATATTAAATTATCATTTTCCTACATATTCAAGTTATGTTAGGCTACAAGATATGACAACATTATTTCCTAAACTAATGAACACATTATAGATTAAAAAATTTCATAAAATACAAAGAGATAGAGAGGTAAAATCATGTTAGAAGATGGCCATGTGGGAATTTTTATGTACCTATTATGAGTCCCATCATCAACCCCCTATTGAAAGGGTTTATCACCCTTTGAGAAACTTAGTCACTTATCTGCAGCTCATTCATGGCCCTAGTGGCCTCTTTAACATCCCAAGGCACTTTAGATGGTGTGCCCTCGTGAGGGTAAAAACCTGCATTTTACTTTATCTCTGTCCACTCCCTTTGCTCCTCTACTTGATATCTTATCTCCTGTATACCCAATAGCAAAGGAGGACTGAGTTTTAGCCCAATATAGTATTTTTTTTAACCTATGAATGATCCTTTTATAAAGTGGTGTCCTTTCTAAAGCATTCCTCAATCTTTTAGGGAAGTGGTACTCTACGATCCTCAAGCCATGTGGAAAAGTGTGTCATCTTCTTTGGCAGGCCTGTAGACTTTTAGTTCCTAACAATTTGAAAATATCCTCAAAATGTGATATAGCCAGTTCTTATTTTTCCATGTAAAGAGGGGCTAATTTAGGGTCTTCAGAGATGCTTTTGTGGTTGTTGACGACAACTCTGGGAATTTTCATCTCAGCTCTTATTTGTAGAGGCTCATTTTCTTCTTTGGACATGAATTTATTAATTTCTTGAGCCATGACTCCCTCATGTGCAAGAAAAGAGGTTAGTTCCATTAATTATGCATCCCCCAACCTTGAATTAAGGTCCCAAAAGTTAATTTATATTAGGATTATATTGTGCATGTAGAACTCACCCAGTTTGGATTTGTCTTCAATGTTAACTCTTTGGAAAAAATCAATAAATTTATTGTATTCCAGAAAGGGAAGTGAGCCATATTGTGCCAAGGTCTTGTTTTGAAACTGAAACCATTATTCCTTGAGGAACATTGCATAGGATTTGGATAGGTTTCTGCATTGAATGACTTCAATAATAAGCTTGCCATGGTGGCAAGTTTCTTATCTGTTTCTTGTAGCTGGTCCCTTAACCTCTTGTTTTCTATTTGCAACTACTATCTCATGTTTTCCTCTTTGAGTCTTAAGTCATCCATTTTTTCACCAATTTTCCTCATATTCTCCTCCATCATGCCTACATCCTTCACCCCTTTATATTTGGAAATTTGCATCCAGTGGTGGGATTTGCGTCTTTGTTTGTCCATCTCAAGGAGGATTGGAATTGAAAATTTATGGGGTATTATATATCCTTTCCAATAGAATTTGTAATAGGACCCAAGATTAGGTTGGATATCATATTCTTGGATTTCTTGTGCCCCCCTGCCTTCTTCCTATGGTTCTTCAACACCTTCTTTTATATTTTCCTTGTTTTCCTATAGCAAATTTGTTCCTTCCTGTAGCGGCTCTATGAATTCCCGTAGCAGGGTAGTTCCTTCTTGATTTTTTTTGGCCTTGGCTCCCCTGGTGTTTGGCTTCCTCTGGGAGCTTTGGGGGTCGCTTCCCTTTTCCTAAAGAGAGGTAACTTCTTCACTTTTATTCTTATCTTTCCCTAATTCTCCTTCTCGGTGACTGACTGATTCATCAATTGTGACTGGGATTGTTGAGGGAGGTTGAGGTTTCCCTTGTATAATTCTAGTGCTCTTCCTTCTTCTTAAGTATACAAGGCCTTGTTTTGGTTTTCTTGCATTAATATTGACTGGGGTGCCCAAAGTTTCCAAGGTGGTAGCTACCTCTTCCTCAATATTCCCCTTTGAATTATTGGCTTGCTGCTCTTGCCTCCTTCTTTTATGAGGTCTGGAGGTTTCTTCAATGTTATTGGAGGCTCCCTGTTCTTCTCTTTCGTCTCCTTTTATATTCTCCTCTGATTTCTATTTTGGCACTGTTTCCTCTATTTCAACCTCTTCTTTCTCTCTTCCACCCTCTTCCTCTTCTACATAACTATCCTTAACTTCCTCTTCAAGCTCTAATATGATTTTTCCTTGTGATTTTAGAAATGCTTCTCTATCCATGCCAAAAAAATACACCCATGCCACAAGTGTTGAGTGTGTTATAAATAATCCATGAAAATCAATATGATAAGCCTATGATGGGCTATGTATTGAGGTTTCCCTCCCCTATCCTTTTGGCTCATTTCTATCATAGACTGGAAAAGGAAGTAGGGGATGCTCAATTTACTTAGGATAGGTAATTCCATATGAAATCTCAATTGATATAAAAATCTAATTTGGTAGGCATAAACAACACTGAGCCTACCTTTAGAAGAAATTCATTTGAGGATGTGATAGGCCACTTCATCCCAGAGGTATGGTAGGATCTCCATCCTAACTCCATTATTGTCTTCAATGGGCCGTTCGTCAAGGAGAAAGAAATTATTCTTGGTTGTAATGGCTTTCGTCCTTTCCACCTTGATCCACTTCACTCCTAGGGGTAATGCAGTGACTTTACTAACCAATGTAAGGTTTAGATAAATAATTAGCCCTCTCACAATGGTGGTGGCATTTTCCTCTCCTTGAGGTTGAAGGCCAACTGCAAACTCATGGGTGATTTCAGCATCAAACCATGTGAATCTTTCAAATAATTATAGCCACTGGTGATTAGAAAAAATGTCTCTAACATGAGGGTGTTGGTAGATTCTTGAGGGACCAGTGGGTTTGTTGGAGTAATCACCACACCTCTATGAAATCTGTAATTCCCACCCTGGGGATCCTTGTTACTGGTTTGGAAGTTTACCAAAACCTATGGGTTTTGGTTTAACGACAAGCCTCTTCATGGTATCAGAGTTGTTTTGAGGGCCACATCTGTTGTTGATCCAAACCCGAAGTCGGCTTGATTGCATGCGACTGCCATTTTCCAGATCTACTATTTCTGACCACTTTTGTGCCAGGAGAACTGCTATGTTGTGTTTGGAGCCTCTGTTCTAGTGAGGAACCCCTTTCATTTCAAGCGAAAAGGTTTTTGGTTGCCCAAGTTATGCCAATTTAGGAATGGAGGTATAAAGTATTTTTTTTGCAGTTAAATTTATTTATCCCTCTATTTATTTCGGTTTATAGATTTTTTTTATTACCCGATCTAAAACCTCTTCTATGCATATTATCTTTTCTCTATGTTGTGTGCGAGTTGGAAAACCTAATCAAAATCTGGATTAGGGGCAAAAATTTGCCAAAAATTCAAAGTGCTCAAAATTGCACCAAACTAGAACAACCAGATCAAGCTTGTTTCCAGGAATCCAGCGCACTTCGTTTCACTCAAAACAGATTCTGTATGAGGAAGTTAGAGCTTGTTGATCGCTGCGTCAAGTAAGCGAATTTAAAAAAAAAGGGTCAAATAGGGTCAAAGGCCAAAAATTTGGGTTCTCCTCCATTTCGCCCAATGACACCATGCCAAGTGTTAGATTGTGGATGGTTGCTAAGGCGAGTGACTTGTTTAAATTTTATTGGAGGTTTGTGGAGGAACCAATGGCATGAAGACACGTGGGTAGCCTGGAGTCCGCCACGTGCCCCCTTCTAAGGTCCAAACTCCAACTATGGTTCAAATATGAATTTCAGACAAAGTTTCGAATTTTATTATATGTTCGGATTAAATTTAATTATATGGTGGGTTATATGCAAATTATGAATCATACATATCCAAAGTCAAATTTGTATTTAGGTCCAAAAGGGTTGTTATAATATTTTTGGAGCAAAAATCATTCAACGACGGAAGGGTGGAGGTCGGGGTTTGACCCGATGACCTCCTCAAAGCGAGCGGACCGACTTACCAATAGCCCAAGACTTTAGTTCTTAACCATTAAGCCCACAGATTTTATTTATTGTCATATGGTATGACTAGTGGGGAAATGGAGGGGGCCAACCCCCTCCCCACATGACCTTCCACTATGACCAAAGGTCATGAGGAGCGCTAATAGAAAATGGCGAGATTAATGTTAAATTGTAGGTTTAATTAAAGCCCAATCCCATGATTAAGCGCTAACCATAATTGTTAAGTGCGGTTTGTTAAAACGCACATTAAGCGCTAAAAAAAGGTTTATCCACATTTAAATAGGCTTATCAATTAATTAAACTGGATTTTAATTCGGTGGAGCCCCAAATTCGGCGCCAACTCCAAATTTGGCAGAATTAACTAGAGTCATCTCCAGATTTAGTGGAGATTTCCTAGGCCAAACTGTTTTGGCCATAACTTTGGCATATTTCGACCAATTTTGGCTCAAGAAGATTCATTCCTAGATGATTTTGATGCTATGAGCATGATGGTGCAGGTTGCAAAGGCATTGGAGTACTTCTGAAAGTGTTTTTTCCACTTTGAAGGTTAAATAAGCATAGGGCCACCGGGAGAGGAGGTCATGACTAGATCAGCTGAAGACCTTTTTCAGAGATTGAATAGTCTATTTTGAAGTTTTTTGGTCTTCCGAAGCCAATGGAGCAAGCTGAAAAGCCATTGGAGCACTGTAGGTGCATGTAATAATAACATTGACAATTAATCCAAAGAGGGCCTAGCCAGTTGAACCAGGTCCATGGAGATGTAGCCCATGAGGGGTGAACTGCGTTATCAGCTATTGCATAATGTGTATGTTGTGTGTTATTTATCTACATTTTATTTGTTGTACATGAGTTTTTAACAACTAATTAACTCATAAATTTCTCATAAAAACACTAAAAACTTGACACATCAACCACTTCACAAATGGCTAATTTGAGATGATCCTAAACACATTTTTATTTAACTAACGAGGGAGCTAGCACAACAAAACTAGTTTGCCCATATTCAGATCAAGTTGGTATCAAAGAACAGTTTAGCTCATTTTAGCCAAGGTTAGCTAGAATGATTAGCTATTGGTTTTGCATTTGTGCCAGGAGAATTTAACTATGTGCAAGTTTATGTGTGAAGGAGAAGGTCAAGATTGAGAGCTCAGTTCTCAAATCACAGCAAAGAAGATTTGTATGTATTGTAGGTGTGATGGAAACTTCATCAAGCATTGTTTCTAATTATTTTTCCTTAGCAAAACTCTTTAATAAAGAGATGTTGCAGAAGCTCTACATCATGAATGATATGGTGCAAGAGATGTATGACGATAAGAGGGAGAGCATTATACTTCAAGAGCAGTTGATTGCCATGAATGAGGAGAAGCAAGAGCTTCTTGAAAATATGCATGAGATGGAGACTTAACTCCACGATGCCAAGGAAGCCTTAGCCATGTATGTGCATGAAAAAGAGGTATGCAAATCAATTTTATCTTCTATTTCCTCTCAAGATGAATGTGCAGGTGATTTTGAAAGACACACTAGAGGAATAGGGTCCAAATTATTGATGAAAATGGGCTATGAAGGAAAAGGATTAGGTAAACATGCACAAGGCATAGTTGAACCAATTGTTGTTGAGGAAATGCCAAGGTATTTGGGTCTTGGTTTTGGACAACATGATGGAGAATGCTCCAAGGCCATGAAGGCACATGAAGGTGTTCCAAGAAGGACTTTCATTTCATGTTCATTACCTCAAGCTTGTGATAATTGTGTTCATGAGGAACGCAAAAGTCTTACACCCACTTTGCAAGACGATGCTCATAAGCATGAAACTAATGAGATTGTAAAACAAGAGGATGTTGAAAGCTATAAAATAATTGAATGCATTGTTGGTATTCCAAAGAGAGCCACTACCTCATCAAATTCATCTCCTCAAGAAGGAGAAAAAGGTGAATGTTCAAGGTATAAATCTACCTTTAATCAAGTTGCTTTTGATTATGATAAACATGGCAAATTCTCACATAAGATTTGGAAAAAGTTTTCATGTTCCTTTTGAGGTTTTAATAACCATAATGTTTCAAGGTGTTGGAAGAAGATAGCCATGCACAGGAAACTTTTGAAACAAAGGAAGCAAAAAGCCAAAGGTCCATTGGATAATGGAAACCATGTTAAAAAGAAGATGTAATTGTTTTGCACTCATTGCCATAAGAAAGGTCATCTTGTAGACAAGTGTTGGACTTTGCATCCAACAAGTCATCCACGAAATTTGAAGAAGGTGGAGAGAGAGATTGAAAAGAATGGAAAAGAGTATTCCATAATTGATGTGGGTCAGGATGATTCACATGATGATGATGAAGTGCAGCTGAAAGAAGCACCATTGAAATGGTTTGGTAAGAGAGGGTTAGATTTCTTATCCAATTAAGGCCTTGCATGTATTTTGATGATTGAATGCAATTATTTTCTGTTGAAAGTATGTTGCATGTTTATGCCAAGAAGGTGTTTGAAAGTGGAGTATGTTGACTCACTTCGTTTATCATGTATGTATGTCAACTTGAGAGTGTTGATCATTTGCACATGCATGAGAATCGACTTGTGTTTGGTCGATGAGTTTGTACACCAAGATGTAAGTGTACATGGAATTTTTCACATGATTTGAAATTTGTTGCTTTGAAGGAGAAAAAATATATGTCTTCAAGTTATGTTTCTTGCATTATGTGTTTTTCAGATTGATGGTTGTGTTTGTGACAAGATGTCACAGGATTTTGGGAAGGTCCACTCTTGAGCGAGAGGCTCATGATTAGACTTCATTCTGAAATCATGGCATGCATAGCATATCAGTAATAGAGGATGATGGAGAGATGGACAAGATGCCAAAGAAATTTTCAGCCAAAAATTTTCAGCCATTGTAGACCATTTTATGTGTTGACGCCAATAAGCGAAAGAGATGGTGAATGCATTATTCCAAATGTGGAATTTGGAACCGTGGAGGTAAAATAATTTTCATTTATTTTCTTGTTATTACTTATGTTGGAACTCATTTTTGTAGTTCACTCAGATGGGCTTAAATTGGGAAAGTGGTTTCCAAGGAGAAGCTTGCATCAAATGCATGTTTGTGAAAAGGAGGAACATGATTCTCAGTGGAAAGGCCATCAATTAGTTTTTAGAGCACAAAGGGATCACTTTGGTACAACAAAGTGTTTTATCGATCAGCAAGAAACCATCAATATTAGGTCAACAACAGAAGGAGGACATTGGTTGAAGTGCCAAGCCTTTTGCAAGGCAAGGCATGTCAGTGAACCCAAGTGGTTGTGATGGAGATTTTTCAAAGTAGAATAAAGTTGATAGAACTTGGGAAAGAGAAGAGTATTCAAATCTCATGAGATATGCGTTAAAAACCCTGTCAGTGGGAAGGAGTGATCGGAATCTGGATTAGGGGCAAAAATTTGCCAAAAAATCAAAGTGCTCATAATTGCACCAAACAAGAGTGACTAGATTGGGCTTGTTGCTAGGAATCTGGCACACTTCGTTTCACTCAAAACAGAGTCCATATGAGGAAGTTAGAGCTCGTTGATCATCATGTCAAATAGGGGAATTTAAAAAAAAAAAGGGTGAAAGGCAAGAAATTTGGGTTCTCCTCCATTTCGCCCAATGACACCATGCCAAGTGTCAAACTGTGGATGGTTGCTAAGGGGTGTGACTTGTTTCAATTTAATTGGAGTTTTGTGGAGGAACCAATGGCATGAAGACACGTGGCTATCTCGAAGGCCGCCACGTGCCTCCTTCCAAGGTCCAAACTCCAACTATGGTTCAAATCTGAATTTCAAGCAAAGGTCCGAATTTTATTATATGTTCGGATTAAATTTTATTATATGGTGGGTTATATGCAAAGTCCAAATACATATCCAAATTAAAATTTGTATTTAAGTCTGAAAGGTTTGTTATAATATTTTTGGAGCAAAAATTATACAACAGTGGAAGGGTGGAGGTCGGAGCTCGACCCCGCGACCTCCCCCAAGTGAGCAGACTGGCTTACCAATAGCCCAATACTTTAGTTCTTAACCATTAAGCCCGCAAATTTTATTTATTGTCATATGGTATGACTGACGGGGAAATGGAGGGGGAAAACCCCCTCCCCACATGACCTTCCACTATGACCAAAGGCCGAGAGGAGCGCTAATAGCAAATGGCGAGATTAATGTTAAATTGCGGGTCTAATTAAAACCCAATCCCATGATTAAGCGTTAACCATAATTGTTAAGTACTGTTTTTAAAAACGTGCATTAAGTGCTAAACCCAGATTTATCCACAGTTAAATAGGCTTATCAATTAATTAAATTGGATTTTAATTCGGTGGAGAATTCAGCGGAGCCCAAAATTCGGTGCCAACTCCAAATCTGGCGACCTTAACTGAAGTCATCCCTAGGTTCAGTGGAGATTTCTTAGGCCAAATGCTTTTGGCCATAACTTTGGCATATTTCGACCAATTTTGGCTCAATAAGAGTCATTCCTAGATTATGTTGATGCTATGAACATGATGGTGTAGGTTGTAGAGGCATTGGAGCACTTCTGAAAGTGTTTTTTTCACTTTGAAGATTAAAGAAGCCTAGGGCCACCAAGAGAGGAGGTCATGCCTAGATCAGCTGAAGACCATTTTCAGAGACTGAATAGTCTATTTTAAGTTTTTTGGGTCTTCTGAAGCCAATGGAGTAGTTGGAAAAGTAATTGGAGCATTTCAGGTGCATGTAATCAGACAATTGACCATTAATCCCAAGAGGGCCTAACCAGTTGAAGCAGGTCCATGGATATGTAGCCCAGGAGGGGTGAACTCCGTTATTAGCTATTGTGTAATGTGTATGTTGTGTGCTATTTCTCTGCATTTTATTTGTTGTACATGAGTTTTTAACAACTAATTAACTCATAAATTTCTCATAAAAACACCAAAAACTTGACACATAAACCACTTCACAAATGGCTAATTTGAGACGATACTAAACACATTTTTATTTAACTGATGAGGGAGATAACACAACAAAACTAGTTTTCCCATATTCAAATCAAAACCAGAAACATGAAGACGAGATTTTTCTGCTATGTATGCTCTTCTCTCGCAACTTTGTGCGATCTCGGGAAATCAGAAATAACGAGACAAATATATAGTTGCCGGATAGACTAATCGGAAATCTAACATTCTTCTGTAAGGTTTGTATTTTTTTGTTGTTTGAACGAATTTTCATTTTTTGCAGGAAAAAAAGCACGCACCCCGAAGAGCAAAAAAAAAAACAAACAAAAAAAACCGTCCCTTCTTTCAAACAATTACAAAATCCTTTTACTAGATCACTTGGTGTAAAGTTACTTTATGAAAATAGAGGTCTTGGGTTCAAATCTCTTTGTCAAACTTTTTTACTTCTAAAAAGTTTTTTGTCAAGTTAATTTTTCTAAAAAAACTTTTTGGCAACTTACCCTTTTTTTAAAAGGGTTTTATTTAAAAAGCACATGTAATTTATGTTTTAAAGTTACTTTATGTAATCGTGTTTCTCACTCATTAAAAAAATGAGTCACTTACTGTCTAAAGTCACTTTATATTTTAGTTAAGTTACACTCTACTTGATCATTAGTTCATAAAGTAACATTGTAAAAGTGACTCTCACTTATTTATAAAAGTGGGTAACATAAAATAGTTTTTTTTAGGAGTTGTCTTTAGTGTGACTTTTTGGAGTTTCAGGTGTCAGAATCCGGTGAAAAAATTGAGGTAAAATCTTGATTTTTGTTATTTAAACTAGTTTTTTGACTGTATATATGGATTCAACACCCTAAAAAACCCCTAGGGCACTTCTCCTGCAGGAATTTAGAGAAATTAAATCGGAAAAAACTACGTTAAAAGCCTTCAAAAAGTTGCACTATAGACTACTCATTTTTTTTAAAGTGAGTTTATTATATTAAGTTTAGAAAATGGGGGGAATTTTTTTGAAAAAAGTACAACTTCATCATCAACTTTCAACCTATCACGTGACTACTCGGCATCTATTACAACTTTTCTTCAAAAATGCATAACTTCTTCATCCGAAAGCCTTTTTCAGAGCCATTTTTTTTTTAACTGGACTAATTTTTTGAGATCTTTCCATTGAAGCAGTTGGTTTCAACCTTTTTAGCTTCAGTTGTAAAAAATTAAAATTGCATGCTCGGTTATTCTTAATAACATCAATTATTTCCAATGACTATCCTACATGGTAGACTTACTTAGAAGTAAAGAGATTTATAGAATAACCTCAAGACTAGAATCTAAATCTAATGATGAAGATAAACAGATTAAATGGGAGAATAAACAAAATCAAGCATGCGGGTTGATATGAATGTCCATTGCTCAAGATATTAGATTTCATATCCAAGAAATTGACTCCCCTTATGAAGCTATGAAAAAGCTAGATACTGTTTTGGCATTAAAAATTAAATCAGAGCCCACCAGCTTGAAAATGAGTTGCTTACCTTGGACCCCAATAATTTCTCCTCTATTGAATATTTTTTATCCAAATTCAAGACCTTTAGAATTCTCTTAGAAGGCTGTAAAGTCAAAAAGGAAGATGGTAGTCTTATCTATTTCATTCTTGCTAAGTTAGGCCCTGCATACTCTATATTTGTTTCCACCTTCCATTCCACTAGAGAAGCCCTCATTTATCAAGGAACAGCCTACAAGTCACCCTCTTTTGATTCCTTTTTTGATTATTTGATAAGAGAACAAGAAAAATCTTACACCTTAGTCTTATTAATACTGGAAGCTATTTTAAGAAATCCTTAGTAGCTCACAGCAACCAAATCCAAAGAATCCTAAGAAGCAGCATCCTAAAAAGAATGGTCCTAAACCAAACAAGGGTCTTAAGCAATCTCAACCGCAAACTAAAAAAACAACTCAACAAACTGATAAGGCAAATAAAAACAAAAGGGAAGAAGACAGATAGACATTGCAACTTTTGTAGTCATGATGGCCACGTAGAGTCAAAATGTTTTAAGAAGCTGAAAGCCTTGGAAGCAGTAATAAAGAAACACACTTTACCTAACTCTATGTTAAACCAAGTTATACTTAACTATTTCCTAAGTGTCAGAATATCCTAACATCCCCCTTAAGAAAAAAATGGGATAGGATTGAAGGACTTACAAAGGTGAAACAATATGGGAAGGAAGGAGGCATTAGAGCCTATTCTATAAAGCCCCCCCTGGGGATCCTAGTTACCAGTTTGGAAGTTTACCAAAACCTGAGGGTTTTGGTGTAACAAAAAACCTCTTCAAGGTTCACTCCTATTAAAACGACCCCCAATGACTTCATACTGTATCTTTTTAGGGTCTTTTTAAGGGGATCCTTCTACAAATTTTTAATTTCAGAGTATCTTAGGGTTTGGACTTAGGGGCAAATCGGGAAGTTTTCTTGTTGGTGAGTGAGAGGAAAAAGAAAAAAAATGGTATGCCAATCCCAAAATAAGTTTATCCTCCTACCATAATGCTTATCTACATAAGCGAAAAACTCTACTCTTCAAATTCTTTTGTTCTCAGGGTTCCACAATAGGATTTGAAGTGAAGGAGTTTTGAAAGAATTCATAGGATTTTTGTTTGAAAAAGGTGAGGAGGATCAAGTACTAACCCCTCCCTCTCAGACTCCTTCAAAATTTTACAGTTTTGAGGCTGATAGTTCTCAATATAGGGCTCCTCTTTGCCTCTTGGGGCAATCATGTAACATGCAGACTGTCTCCTATATCACCTACATTTTCTCCTATAGCAGTTGTTTTGTGGTCTTATAGCTTCTCTATGGCAGCCTATGAGATCCCTAGTGTAGCTTCTTCGACTTCCAATAATGAAAATGGGCATATTTACCATTTTTGGAATGAAACACTTAGTACAAAAGAACCTCAAACCTACTTTTATTCCCTTTTATTGTGGCTTGGTGATGGTATCAACGTGTTTTATTGGATGGCCCCCACCTACAGCCTTTGAATTTCAACCATAGAATGGTCAACCCTTGTACTCATCATTTGCTTCGGTCTTGTCATTTTCTCAACGTATGATGAAAGAGGAAGTTAACTCTAATTTAACTATTTGAGGGTGGCCAAAACTTATGAGCCACTTCAAGCCTACAAAACCTTCTCTCTCATGATTTGATAACAAATTTTAACCTTAACAAGCTCAAGAGGAGAGGTGAATAATTCATACCCATGCATGCATGGTGATTGCTTGTTCGTGTGTTGATCTCTTAATGTGTTGCATGGAATTCCTAGACATAGATGATTTTTTCTTAGAAGGTCTTCTGAGAGGTCATTACTTCGTCTCTCTTGCTTCCTGCAACTTCTTAAGAAAATAAGAATTTTTTTATTTCTTCTGCTGGCTGAAACTCGATGACGCGGGCCATTTTATTTCATGCAAGTGCTCTTGTAATCAGGTACTGTTGCTTTTCTGTGTGATCAAGAATCTTGTCGCAACTAACAAGAGGTCCTATAACTGTTGAAGGATTGGGGTTGTAATCCTTAGATGCACAAGGTGATTGATTTCTAAATCTAGAACTCTAGTTATGGTCTAGCAAGGGATGTGTAGACTACTAATTGAATATGTTTCTTCCTCTAACAGTCACACATACCCTGCTAAGGCCTTTGATTTATCGCAATATCACTCAAAGAAATTTGATAATTCATGTAGAGGTTAATGATGGGTGTCAAAGAAATTGGTGGTGGCAAGAAAGGTGGAAAAAGGTTAATGGGATTGTTTTTTATGAAAGGAGAGGGAATTGGCAGTGGAGAAAAGGCCAACTAATATGGTGAGTGGTTGATAATGCCATGGTGGATCTTCTCCCTCATTTCTGAGACGAGAAAAACACAGCTTGCTTCATTTTCTTGCATAAAACAGTATCTTGTAGAAATATGGGACAATCCTATAATACTTTAGGGTTGTGGCAGAACTGAGTGAGAGAGTTCCCCTGATGATGGAAATTCCATTTGAGGATGAATGGCGTGATGGAGGACATTCAAAGGGTTAACTTGGAGGATGTGGAAGTGGGTTTTGTGAAGCTGTTTCTCTGGATGTTTTCCTCCCAGAATTGTGACTGGAACCCTGCAAAAACATGTTAAAAAAATGATGTAAAGGCTCCCTTGCTTCTCTTTTGTTCATTTCTCTCCTTTTTTTGTATCTTTTTCTTCTCCTTTTTTTGAGAGACTTGTAGGCTACCTAAAAGGAGGTTTTCAACCTACAGGACTTCCCTAGGTGCTTCAAATGAGGTTTTCACCTTGGGATCTTTTTTTCTTTCTTTTTCATGTTTTTTTACTCTTTTACTGCCTCCTGGAGGTTTTCAGTCCTGGATTTTGCCTCAAGTTCCTCATGGAGTATTGGGTCAATTTACCAAGTAAACTAACACAAATGTTTTACTTTTCAATCCAAGTTTGTATACTTAGAAGCAAACAAAAGTATATGGAATTTTAGATTAAACTAGTGTAGGAAGTAGTTGTTTAGATGAAAATAATGGAAATGCATATTACAAATATAAGATATAACTAAAATTTTTCTGATTCAAGATACAATAAGCAAAGAAAGAGGCTCCTAACTTAGGAGGTCCTGGTTGTCCTCCCCCGCAGTACTATCCTCAAGAAGAGAGACTAAAGAGCAGCAGTCTGTGATGTGTAGAAAGTAAGAGAAGAGGCTCCTAACTTGGGAGGTCCTAGTTTTCCTTCTTCATAGTTCTACTCAAACATCATTACCATTGCATCAAATCATAAACTGGAATTCAAGAAACAATTCAAGAAATGCAAAACGATGATTTTTAGTTGTTATTCATAACTTGATAAAATGAGAATTTAACTTAAATCCTTGGTTTTCCTTTCGTACACAAATTAGATTTAAACCAAAATCATCCAACAATCATAAAGAAATCATAACACATCTAAATAAGTAAATCTTAAATCTAAAACAAGAACTAATGAATAAAAAATATGCTAATTTAACCAAAGTGTACTTATATTGGTATGGGGGCCCTCCACCCTTGCCTTATGCACTTGAAGAACTCTTCAGCTACAGAAAAATTAATAAATCATCCATAGCATGAACAACAAATAGAACAATAGAATTGGTTCTTCAAATTATATCAAAGTCTCCAATAGTCTCAATACAAAATTACATACATTCTACATATCTGAATGGTCCATAAACTTTGTTTAAATAGGAAAATCATAAAAAAAACTTTGATATAATGTCTCTAACAGTCTTATCAATCCTAATCCCATCCATCCTCGAATGTGGGTGACAACAGGAGTACGAATGACAATCGCTTGTCCCATGTCCATGAGGACAAAGATCTACAGCGCAGGTCCTCACCTGATGTGGATCCTCAAGCCCGTAATCATCCACACGAGATGAACGAGATAAGGTATGATGAAGACACACTTGGACATCGTCACCCCCTCCAAGGTACCTCTCTGCAACAATCATCCTAAATGATTACCTGGATTGACACGCCGATCGACCATAACTCTTGACTCGAGCCCACTCATGAAAACGATTATGGCACGAAGCTGCGTGCGAGGCACAATCATGTTCTACCCCTTCACATGTGTCACAGGCCTTTTAAAAGGAAGGCCCCTCAGCATAAAGAGATGCATATTCAGCTCCTTCAGTCTTATTTTTTGAATATTTTCTTGCCCTCTTGCACACCCAGTCCGCTGCGTAACCTCTTCCTAGAGTTGTGCTGCGCATAAATCCCTGGGCTGCGATTCATATAGCATGTGTATCTTACCCCAGTTCCATATGTCCTAACAGTCTCATAAGTCTGCGCACATCGATTACCCCATGCCCCTTGATGCGCTTTATCCCTCAACGTTCCCCCATGTCCTCTTGCACTTCTCCCCTACATCGAAATTCTCCCCCTGTTGAGCATTCCCCCAACTCTGTCACACCTCTGCTTCAACTGACCATGGCACCTAGGCTGCACCAAAGAACCATCCATGGAGGTCAGAGAGGGGCACTCCTCGGTCGTTACCACCATGGGACGGATAATTTCCTGGAATCTGTTGAAGGCTCCCCCTTAGGCAGTTACGTTAGACAGAGCCTCGAACCTAATCAGGAGGAGGAGGCCCCTGTGCAGGCTTCGCAGGGAGGCAGAAGTGGACCATAGAACTCCACCATTACGCATCAGGTGCACCTCCCACCTCGTAATACCGAGCCTCTTCTGACTTAGGAAGATGAGGGTGATGATATAGATGTTTGGATTATGGATTCTGAAGGTACTTGGATGCGTGTCCCAGACATAGAATACCTGGTGGCTCCCATCCTCTACACACGGGTTCCCAAGCCTTCGCATCCACCCACTGATATAGAGGAAGCGGATGCATAGGTGTACGTCTGCCCCATAGTGGAGGAAGAGCCAGAAAATGATGATGAAGCTGAAGACTAAGGACTGTGAAGCTGCTCAGTTCTTCCTTGTTTTTTGTCATGCTTGCTATCACCACCAGAATTTAAAGTTATACTTATGCTTCTGCATATTTTGTAATTTCTAGTTACAGTAGTGCTTCTACGCATTTTTTAATTTCCTATTTCATGTATTTTCCACGTTGGTTTCCTCCACGGAGGTAGCCCCTTATCCGCGCAACAAAGGCTGGGATCGGTTAAGCGCAACTTACCAACCTAGCCTGTAGCATATTTAATGTTTCTATTTTCAAATTAATATTGATTAGCCTAATTTACCAAAAAAATAAAAAATCATAATCCCATCCATATAGGTCGAACTCATCCATTCTGGTTCACAAAATCAGGAAAAATCCCACAAAATAATAAATATGCCCCTTTTCAGTAAGGATTCTTGAAAGATAGGTCAAGTTTGACCAGCATTGACCGGGCTTGTTTTTGCTCAATTTGACTGAACCAATAGGTGTTTCTCATATCTCTCCCCGGTGTCCTGCACATATGACTTTAATGGATCTATTATGGGAATTTTTAATGAAATCCAAAATTACTCTTAAAACCTAATTTTTACAAAAATTTCTAAAAATTGAAAAACTTTATTTAGTTACCTGAACGTGCAAAATAAGACTAAAATGAGGCATATATGGGCGGAATAATATGGAATATGATGGTAATTAAATGGATTTATGAGAGGAAAATATGACCAAAATTAAGGGCCAACATCTCCCCCTTGCTTACTCTCAAGCATGTCCTCAATGTGCTTGCCTCTGTCTCTTTGACCTTTTGCTTCTGTACGATGACTGCTCTGCTGATGTACCTGTGACTCTGGCTCCTAGTGTTGAAGCTTCTTGATGAGCTGTCTGTAAAAGGATGTCAAGACCCTCATGTCATTTTACTCCTCTTTTATAAATCTTTGTTTTCACCTTTTGTTTGTCATACTTAAATTCTCATCGTTTACAAATGATAGTAACAATGAGATTTGAAATTCTTAATCTTGTACTCTGGAATTCCAACAATTAGTTTTAATTATGACCTTGTGATGAAAACTATAGGCATAGTTTACACATGATGGGCACCTTAACGATCAACATGAGTGTGTAGATTGTTTTTAATGCCCAAAATCACATAGAATTAATATGAAATTCTCAATATGGTTATGGTCATAACCAAGGATTGTTTTCTTTATATGCAGCATAACTTTATTCTTTGAAACCTGTAACTCTAAAGTTCTCATTTTCAACAAATAAGTTATATTCTACACATACCCTCAACATCTTTTTGTGCCAATATTGCATTTTCAACAAATAAGTTATATTCTACACATACCCTCAACATCTTTTTGTGCCAATATTGCAATGTCGCACAGTCACAGAGAAAAAACCAATCAAACACATAAAAGCTTCTTTCACTTGTGTAGGGGGTTTTCTTCTTGCCATAAATCCACTACAAAATAACTTGTGCAAATCCTTTTTATGACTAGGCGCTCACTTTCAATTTAGCGTTTTTTTACCCACGTAGTCTGCAAAATAAGGGTCGAAAGAACCGGGAAAATATCCGAAATAGAAGTGAATTTGAGAAAACTGTCTATGATGAGCCTAATTGGGCTCATTCTAAAGAAAACCCATAGAAAACCCATGTTTTCATTTTATTTTTCTCATATAAAGCAATGAAAAATAGTGGTTTCTTAAAATTTTTGAATTTTTAAAAGTATAGTTGAATTCAATGTTTTCTAGAAGATATGTTGCCCGAATCCTTACATATTCCTTCCACTTCCAGTTGGATCGGTCCCCTCAATTTTTTACTGC
This sequence comes from Pinus albicaulis, assembly GCA_034641835.2. Classification (NCBI taxonomy): domain Eukaryota; kingdom Viridiplantae; phylum Streptophyta; class Pinopsida; order Pinales; family Pinaceae; genus Pinus; species Pinus albicaulis. The sequence goes on from CM076584.1 coordinate 395,359,202, forward strand.
ACAAGTGTTTTCTTACAAAGTCTCTGCAATGTATACCCAAAATTTTTGAACTGTTGGACACTCTCTGAAATTTCACCTCTGAAATTTTAATGCTCGTGGAGAGAAGGCTTTTATTTAAAACTTTAAAACAACCTTTCCAAAAAATACTCTGGCAAAATGCCTTTAAGGAAAATCTTCTTATCATCACTCTTCCTTGCCTGCAACTATTACAATCATCACCATACTTGTTTTAGGAATCCAATTCTGGAAATCAATTAAAATTTCTGAAAATTGAATTTTGGAAATAAAATTAACTCTCTCTGTGTCCTTAGAAATCAGTTTACTGGAAATGAGTTACTTATTTTGTCTTCTTGAAAATCAAATTTCTATAAATGATTTCTATCCATTTTTCCTTGAAATCGATTTTCTGAATTTACCAACTGTGCCTTTTCAAAAATTGAAATCAATTTTCTGAATTTACCTACACTGTCTTTTTCAAAAATCGAAATCAATTTTCTGAATTTACTGCCTTTTTTGAAAAATTGAAATCGATTTTATGAATTCCTCTTTTCATTCAAAATCATTTTTAGAATTGAATCTCTTTTCTTCAAAATCGAAATTGATTTTTTATTTATTTTTAATAAACTTTTCTCTGCCCTTCAAAATCAATTTTAAAAATGGATCTTTGTTCTTCAAAATCGATTTTAAAAATACATTTTTTTTATGTCCCATAAAAATAAATTTTGACCTAGAGAAATCGATTTTGGAGATAGGAATGAAAAATAACCCATAGGTCGATTACAATTTTATTTTTTGTATAATCTTCCTCAAAGTCGAAATTGGAAAAATAATAATCAACCTTATTTACCTTCTTAAAAAAAAATACAAATTCTGGAAATAAACTTGAACAATTTCTTTCAATTTTACCTTCTGTGCTTCCTCAGGAATTGAAATCGATTTTCTTTTGTCTCCTCAGAATCTGAAATCGAATTCTGGATATAAACTTTAATAATTTCTTTCAATTTTACCTACTCTGCTGGCTCAGGAATTGAAATCAAATTTCCTTTGTCTCTTCGGAATCTAAAATCGAATTATGGAAATAAACCTGAACAATTTCTTTTAATTTTACTTTCTCTGCTTCCTCAGGAATATAAATCGATTTTCTTTTGTCTCTTCAAAATATGAAATCGAATTCTGGAAATGATTAATTAACGCTCATTTCTTCCAGAAATCGAAATCGATTTCTACTTTGTCTTCTTAGCATTTGAAATCGAATTAAATAATCACTTGCATGAACTTATTGACTGTTCAGAGGTTTAATTTTTAGATGTGAAGCAAATTCTTGGGTGTCATACAATGGTCATACGAGTTGTCTAAGTGTTCAATGAACTTTAGAAATCAAATCTTGGAATAAATCAATGATTTGATGATGGGTGTAATTAGTACCAATGAAATTTTAATGTGTAACAACTTCACACTTGGATTTTGAATGCAGACTTCCACTGCGCAATTGCAAATTCATATTTTCCATCAATGTTTTGTTACTGAGAGTTTAATTTAACTGCCAATTTTTTTAAATGCAAATCTCAGAATTTGGATACTATTAAAAAAATAGAATTTATTGCATTTAATTCCTATTCAAACTCAACTTGTTGTCTTTGCGAAATTTACGAGATTTGGATGGAGATTTCAATGATTTTTAAGCTGGCGAGATTATCATAATTGAAACTCAACTTTTCCTTGACTCCTTGTCAAGTTTTTTTAGCATAAAATCTACACATTCCCTTTTCTTTGTTTCATTTTAGAGAGTTACATTCTTCTACGTGAACTGTGGCACAATTTCTCTGTAAAATTCCTTGCATGAAGGCCTTTTTGATTGCCTCTCCATGTAGGTTGAATTTCTCTCCTCTCCAGCGTGAAATGTCGCGTTCAATCCTCAGAAGTTTCTCTATTATGGATTCATTCTCTGTGTTGTGAACGTTTTTCTATTTATGAAACTCAACCACTACATTTTGTGAATGTTTGGCCATGGTTTGAACTTTTTCACCCATGGAAAATGTGTATTCCTTTTCACCTGTGGCACATGCTGCAAATGCGTATTGAAATGCTTCCTATACGTTTTTTTCAATGTATAAACCCAAATTGATTTTATATGGTGTATTATGCTTATATGCATTTCAATGTATTTAAGCCCCAAATAAATTTAGAAAATCAATTTTAATGTGGGCCACATATAGTTCACTTGTCCCCTTTTTAGTATGCATATAACTCTTTTTGATGCATATTTATTTCTCATCATTTTTCAATGCTCTTTGAATTTTTCATCATGTTCTTGCATTGCATATTCATTTAGTGATTTCCCAATTTATTTTGGTAATAATTTTTTCAAACCCCTTGTCCTTGCATGATATATTTGTTACTCCTCTAAGGCAACTCTTATGAAATGACCATTTAAGGTCATTTCAAATTCAAAAATAGAGTAAAAAGCATATCATTGTAGAGAAAACAAATATATACTGCATTATTCACTAACCCTTGCTTGTTTTGTAGGCAATTTTCCTTGAGGCAAAAAAAAAAAATGGCCCCAAAAAGGAGATGTGGCCAAAATGTTCGCTAAAAAATGCAAATAAATGTGATTGAGTAAATGATGAATTGATGAATGTATGTAATGTTCCAAATTTTTCAATAAAGTATTTGGAACATTAATTTTGTTTTTATTTTAATAAAAGGAATAAAATGGGCGAGGGAGCCCTTGTAGAAGAAAAATAAACTCTCCTAAGATGCAAAGAGTCACTTAAGTGGCTAAATATGGCAGTCCCTAGTGTGAAAAGGGCTAAAAGCAAGTAAGCTAGGCCATGGTTGACCAAGTCAACAATGTGGTTAAGAGAAGAAGCTTGCTCAAGAAGACTGCACAGTTTGAATGGAGGAAAATTAGAGGATGAGAGAAACCATAATGGGTGGGGTCCATGGCAAGGAAGCATTCCTTGCATAAAAAGGTAAAGGAGAGCCATTGTTCATTTTTCATGCTTGAGAATTCGATTTTGCAGCTCTCTTCAGTTGTTCAACTGAGATAGCTTGTGCTGCTTGGCACAAGGGAGATTTCTGTTTAGAAGTCTTCTCTCCTTCATTGGGAAGCCTTGGAGGAGATGTTCTTCATCTTCCTCAAATCCAGGCTTGAGGCCAAAGCCATATCTTTCAGCTATAGTGTTTTTGCTTGGCAGATTCATTGGAGTTGCTGGAGGTAGCAGTGAGGGATCATCATCCCACCAGTTCCTGATCTAGTTTTGAGGAGGAGGAGTTCTCCTTTCTCTAAGAAATCAGAAAAGGACGTTCCCAGAGCTTTATTGCAAATTTTTGCATAAGGCCAAGTGTTTCATCTCAGCCCTAGCGCAATCACTTCCTCTTACAACGTTATTTTCATAGGGCATTTGCAGGAGGATTCACCATGGGGATTGGAGAGTGTAATCTTCAGTGAAAGGGGCAGCCCTTCACTTAGAAGATCATTGGAGGAGGTTGCTATATTGTTTGCAACATCTTTCCCCTTCTCCATTCATGTATTATTATTGAGCTGCAGTAGTTTCCTAGCTACTCCGACATTTTTGTATTTTATCATTTTGCACATGTATTACAACCAATCCTTATAAGGATTGTTAGTTAGTTATTTTCAGGGGTTTAGAGCTTGCCCCCCTCCCCTCATTTCTTGAGCTGATAATGATATATCATCATATTTCATATTATATGTAGCAGTCTCCTCATGTAATTGCGCAGTAATGGCTAAGGCAGCAACTTGTAGTAGTGTAGTCTTGAGTTTTCATGCATATTCTGAATTGAGGCTATCTTGAGAGGTTTCTTCCTCAAGATTTGTATATTATTTGTTGTTGCTACTTACATATCAGCCATACACTCTTCTCATTACAGTGATATCATAGCTTTGAACTTGGCTCAGCCCTTGAAGTTTGAATTTCAGAGAAGAAGAGGCCAGAATGATGCAGAGGATGAGATTAATCTCATCAATTTTCAGATCTGGCAACAACCTCTCCAAGGAGGTTGAGGAGACAGAAAAGGGAGAAGAGGAAGGACCATGCACTTCCTATTCTCACAGAGAAGCAAAGCAGAAGCATGAAGATCACTTGGAATTCGAAGTTCTAAGTGGGTACCTTGCTGAATACAGAACAAACCCTGGAGTCTTCCAAGAGACTCTATCTTTCCCTCACTATATTCAGTAGAAAGAGGAAAGAAGACCCTACATTCATGGGATGATGAAAGGCAATAGATTTATGTTGTCTACATTTGATGGGTCACTAACATGTGCAACAGAAGCTTGGGTGAAGAAGCTAGAGGCATTCTTCCTACAACATCCTGTGGTAGACAGAGAGGCTGTAGCAATTACAGTGCTGCACCTTGAGGGAGAAGCAAAGGCTTGGTGGTTTAGCTATGGGAGGCATGCAAGGGTTTCCACTCTTGTTGATTTTTCTCACATATTGATCAGATTATTTGGCCAAAGGAGGGAGGAGCCCTCACCACCAGCAGAAGAGGCACATGCCTGCGTTGTCACAATCATGGAGGAGTAGCCTCCATCTTCAGCAGTTGAGGCAACCAGCACAGTTGGGGAAGAGATTCTTGCAGCCACACAAGTCTCTCCCAAAATTTTCAAAAGTATGCATGAGTTTCCATTTTATGATGATTCAGCACATTCTATGAGAGATTTCATACTATTGCATGCTGACTGTCTTGAGGAGGAGACTTCAACAACGCTATGCCACCTTGATTTGATCAAGGGAGGAATAAACCCTTATCATCCTCATGCAACATTGATGAGTTATGTACCACATCTGAGGTTAGGGTTTGGGACATGGATCATGGAGAGGATTGCATTTCAATGTCCCATGAAATGCAAAGGTGATAATCTGTTTTGGGATGATGGCAGCTCTTGTTGGGGAGGTGCCAAGTTGCAGAAAGATGAGGAGCATCCACTACGAGCTGAGTGGATGTGGATGGGAGGCAAGAGGATGGTGAGCCTCTTGCAAATCTATGATATAGGATAGAAAGAAGCCATGTTGCGTTGGTTTCTCTTGAGGGAGTTTGGCCAACATATGACCTATTCCTTTTCATGGGGTTTGAAAAGGAGGAGGAGATGGCATGATACTTACACCATGGAGCAGAAAGGAGCATGGGTGCATTATGATGGGATGGAACTCTTTTTACCATTAATCATGTTCCCATTTCATATTTGGTATGGTGGAAGTATGGAGGAGTAGAAAACATCCTTGTTTCTCAGATTTTGTTTGGATGTTGTGGGAGCAAGAGGAGGCACTAGCATGGTGCAAGAGAATTTCTCTTTGATCTTGGATGCCCAAGTAGCACCCTCTTCATGGGAGGGGCTCTATGTTTGCAGCAACATGATGGGAGGAGTCTTTCACAAGATTCATGTCAAAGAGGGGAGATTTGAGATGACAGTGGCCCTACTCCAAAGGCAGCAGCACTATCACTTTAGAGCTCAGATTAATTGCTGAAGTGTTCTCAAAAACACTTCACAAGTGATGTGTCTTGGAGGCATGTAGGAGAGGAGGATGAGGAAGTAATGGATGGCAACATCCCTTGCTATTTTTTGATAATCTTGGCTTGGGCTCACAAGCACAAGAAGAGACACCTACATGCAGCAACCTTGGATTCTTCTTCCATGCATTCTTATGCATACCATTTAATGATGGAGTAGTCCACTTGGGAGGGCTTTCTAATGGATGTATATCAGCATATGACTAGATGCATATCCCAAGAGATGATGAGATGGTTGGCACAACCACTCCCCTACTATGTTGCAGTAAGGGGGACTTTTCACTTGAGCCATTTCAACTCAAAGACCAAAGTACATGATGAGGGAGGTAACCATTTGCTTTATGTTTGGCACTCTCTTATTTTTATGAGCAGCATATTATATTAGGGAGGATATTGCCTTCTTGCACACTATGTTTTTTTATGCTCATGGTCTATTGCAGCAAATATGGTGGCTATTTTAGCTGTGGATTGTGGGGGAAAGCCACATGATTTTCGGTGCACACCCATTACACCATTTTGTACTTTAATGCATACATCTTTTGAGATGACTGTGGCAGCTAACAAGTGGCTGGGAGAGCACTTGTTAATTTCTATTTTGATGCAAGCAAGGAGTGCACTGCGTAGGTCCCATTGGTGGGACAATGATCCACTTTCCGGTTGTCATGTGACAACTTGCTTCTATTGGTTCTTGCTTCCATGCATGGCAGATTTTTCTTGGTGCATGGGAAGATTTGTTTGGAGAGTGGGACATGAGTTGAAGAGTCCCATTGGGAGCATGATTCTCCTCACTTTGCAGGGTGTATGTTTCAGGAGAAACAATGGGCAGCCCATGATTGCCAGGCTTCACCTCTTTCATTCATGTGGGAGGAGCTATTTAGAGAGTATGAATTTTTGGAGGAGGCATTTCATGGTTTATATGTTTGATGGGGTGGCTTAGGTCTCTATTGAAGACCATTTCATTTCATCCATATATCAGCAGTAGCCCCATATCCATCATGACGAGGGAGGAACTCACTGGGTGGATGTGCCCTTTGGGAGGAGGGACCTCCATTATTTTTTCAGCTCCTGCTCCAAGGGGAGTATGAGAGATGATATGGTCACCATGTTCAACCATTTGTTTTTCCATAAGGTGAACCATATGATTTGTTGGATGCCATACGATGATGAATTCCAACTCATCATATATGAGATGATTTGGGCCAGCATGATTTGCAGCGTTGGAGGAGATATCCTTGGAAAACTAGTCTTCATCTTGCCATTTGAGGGCAAGTATTGTGTAGCCCAGGATCAACATACACTCTTCAATTATCCTAAGTGGAGAAGAGGACAGCGTGGGGTAGGCTATTTTGTCTACCAGGGTCAAAATTTCAGCCCACCTACATTTCCGGAGCCCAAGGTGGAGGACAGTTTCCAGGAGTTGCCTAGTTGGGAGGTAGCTCATTTTGCTTGGTGGATTGCTTGGGGATGGAGAATCTACATGAGTATATTTCAGAATCCATGCCTTGAGTGGAGGATATTTTTTAGTTCATCCTTGCTCTTGCTTGAGGACAAGCAATTTTTGGGAGGGGAGGACTGTAATGTTCCAAATTTTTCAATAAAGTATTTGAAACATTAATTTTGATTTTATTTTAATAAAAGGAATAAAATGGGCGAGGGAGCCCTTGTAGCAGCAAAATAAACTCTCCTAATATGCAAAGAGTCACTTAAGTGGCTAAATATGGCAGTCCCTAGTGTGAAAAGGGCTAAAAGCAAGTAAGCTAGGCCATCGTTGACCAAGTCAACAACGTGGTTAAGAGAAGAAGCTTTTAGAGGATGAGAGAAACCCTAATGGGTGGGGTCCATGGCAAGGAAGCATTCCTTGCATAAAAAGGTAAAGGAGAGCCATTGTTCATTTTTCATGCTTGAGAATTCGATTTTGCAGCTCTCTTCAGTTTTTCAACTGAGATAGCTTGTGTTGCTTAGCACAAGGGAGATTTCTATTTAGAAGTCTTCTCTCCTTCATTGGGAAGCCTTGGAGGAGTTGTTCTTCATCCTCCTCACATCCAGGCTTGAGGCCAAAGCCATCTCTTTCAGCTACAACATTTCTGTTGGGCATATTCATTGGAGTTGCTGGAGGTAACAGTGAGGGATCATCATCCCACTAGTTCCTGAGCTATTTTTGAAGAGGAGGAGTTCTCCTTTCTCTAAGAAATCAGCAAAGGAAATTCCCGGAGCTTTATTGCAGATTTTGGCATAAGGCCAAGTGTTTCATCTCAGCCCCAGCACAGTCACTTCCTCTTACAACATTATTTTCAGAGGGAATTTGCAGGAGGATTCACCATGGGGATTGGAGAGTGTAATATTCAGTGAATGGGGCAGCCCTTCACTTAGAAGATCATTGGAGGAGGTTGCTATATTGTTTGCAGCATCTTTCCCCTTCTCCATTCATGTATTATTATTGAGCTGCAGTAACTGTCGAGCTACTCCGGCATTTTTGTATTTTATCATTTTGCACAAGTATTGCAGCCAATCCTTCTAAGGATTGTTAGTTAGTTATTTTCAGGGGTTTATAGCTTGTCTCCCCCTCATTTCTTGAGCTGATAATGATATATCATCATATTTCATATTATACGTAGCAGTGTCCTCATGTAACTGCGTAGTAATGGCTAAGGCAACAACTTGTAGTAGTGTAGTCTTGAGTTTTCATGCATATTCTGAATTAAGGCTATCTTGAGAGGTTTCTTCCTCAATATTTGTGTATTATTTGCTGTTGCTATTTACATATCATCCATACGCTCTTCTCATACACTATGATGTATTATTTCACTAATGTTCATTATTGAAGTTTCAGATGTTGTTGTAGCTCATCTCTTTGAGAAAGATCTTCATGAAGGAAGAAATATTTGCATAGCTATAGGCAGAGTCTAAGTAAGGGCCAGGAAGCGTCCGGTTCTCATCCTCTCTTTAGAGGTGAAATAACTGGTAAAATCCCTCTCAATCTATCTCTGAAATAGCATTGTTCATATTTCCGACAAAAGGATTGTTTCAGTGGTGTAAAAGCTACTGATTTCCATTTCAGGATGTTACAATGTAAGGTTATAATAAGGTTAATGAATGTAATAAGGTGAATTAATAATGTATATACTGTAGGATATAGGGTAATGTAGGATAATGTAGGATGATATATACATGGATAGGGGTATTGCATATTCAAATTTAAACTAGTTTATCAATCTTAGAAAAAATTTCAAAATCGAAGGTATTAAGAATACTTTAAACTTACAGTACTTTCCTTTCACTTGATAGCTCATTGTCAATGCTTTTCTTTTGTTGATGATAACCTTAGCTCTTTTGTCAACACTTGACCTTTTGTTGATGATGAAGATACTTTGACCTCAAAATGAATTATGCTGAATGATTTTGTTGGATTGTAGATGCTTGTAGCTGCTTCTTAGGTCCCTTTGAAGTTGATTTTAAGATGAATAATTAGGTCCCTTTTACATAACATATGATATTGATCTTGTTCAGGTCCCTTACTGATAAATATTGATTATGATGTCTCAGGTCCCTTCTGCAACACAACTACTTGACAGTAAACTAGTTGCATAGTTTGTTCGTTTATTATGAATCTTTCCCCTTGCTAATTTTTAGACTTGTCCTCAAGTCTTTGAATTTTGGAGGATGACTCTGCAAAATGAAGTTGAAAAACATAAAAGAGAATTCATATTGGACAAACAAGTTGGTTTTCGGATATGAATTCGAGTTTGTCTTGTGCCAGTATCCTAGATTTTCACAACCAAACTACTTTATAATTTTTTATCTTTTTCTATTTTCTTTTCTTTTCTTTTCTGGATGGAGGTGGGGTATAATGGATTAAGGAAGTATGGAATACTTATGAAAGTAAGATAGGTTGAAGTCATCATCTAAGAGTAGATGGATATATAGCTAGTTAATAGGTCCAAACTTCAACATGCATGATTGCAGAACTTAACATACAATATGGTAAATGAATGACATCATGAACAATATGGCTTATGAAAGGCTTATTTGGAAATTGATGTGACTTGACATGGTACAAAAATTGACTTCTTCTTCTGATTATTAGTTTCATGTCTTTTTCCTCGATCTCAATCATCTTGTAGGGTGGTTGGTGTTATTGGTCAATAACTAAAGACAAGCTTCAATATTTTGAGTTTCATTGGATGAACTCAACATTAGGTGAATTTTCAAGTTGCTTTGACTTGAACATTTGTATTCTGAAATATTACTTTTTAAAAAATTGACTTTGAAAAGTCCTTTGTCCATGGAGTTATCCTCTTAAATCTTCTTATGACATGCAAAAACATAGCATTTGCTTGCAATACAATATTAGATGATGGAGGAAGAGAGGTGTACACTATCTCTTCTTCCAAGAAATATGTAAAATAATTATAAGCAGTTCTTGAAAACAAGTCCAAAGATGATATACAAAGAAAATGCATTTGTTTACCCCTTGAAGAATGGTGGCCAACCTAGACCTCCTAGCGGTATTTTGTTCACAAAATATTTGTTTGATGTCAAATTAGAGTGATTCCAAAACCAAGTTGGAGTGAATTCATATGGATACATCCTATATAAATAGGTTTTCAAAATGATTTAAAATTATATGGTAAAAATGATGAGAAGTACCATGTTTGATAGAGCTTCTTGTGATTTTTTTACTAGACCAACATTCACTATTTGGAGTGTAACGTTTTCGTTAAAGATCGGACTGATGTTATTCCACTTGGAGATTAGAGTAGATTCATTTTTTTATATCCAATAGAAAGAGGTTTTTAAAATCCTTAGGTTTGATATCACAAAATTTCCGATAAACAGACCTAGGACGCAGAGTTTCACTATGTTGATTTTAAGATATGCAGTCACTAAATGTTGAAGAAATTTTTCATTTGACCTCCAAATGGGATGATTCAAACTGTGTATTGAACTAGACTTGAATATATATCTCCCATATAAATGGGTTTTGAAAAGAAGATGATTTTTTATGTGAAATATTTATATGAACATTCAAGACCTAAAATTGTCAACATGCAAATTTTTCGACAAGTAGTTAATATTTTGAGCATAACTTTTCATATGATGCTTGATTGAGGTGATTCAAATTGATTTGGAAACTAGATTCCAAGGGCTATCTTCCCTATACATATCGTTTCAAAATGTTTCCATTAGACCCCTCGAATCAATGTTGTACGAACTCTGTCCTAAAAATTTCTCTTGAGATCTAGTGTTTATTTTGATACTATTTTTTTAATTGTGATCCAAATTGAAAATTGAAATTGGGTTTAAAAACTAGATTTAAAGAGATACTTGATTTAAAAACATGTTTTTTTTTTTAATGATCCTATATGGTTACCCAAAATATGATTGTCATTACTACATTTTGTCATGAAATCCTTTCAAATGAGTATTGAATAATGATGTGAAGATTTATGCATGAGATTTTAAACCAAAAGTCTTATTTTGAACTCATTATACCTATTTATATATTTATGCTATTCTATCCTACTCTATTGTAGAAAAATTAGTCATTCTCCCAAGTATAAGAGAATTTCCAATGCATCCATTTGCGTAACAAGATCACAGGTAAACTCACATCCAAGTTTGAAAGATATATTTTAATGAATGCTTGAACATGAAAAATGATATTATCATAAAGATTTGATTCTAAATAATGTTGAAAAATGGAGTGGTGTTGTGACCTAATGACTAGTTGAAACAAAGTTTTGAAATGATATTTGTTTGCTTGACTTTTCTTAATTGTCATATCACAAAGTTCTTATCGTGGAACTTGTTCAAAATCATGAATGCACAAGGGATCTTGTGATACATATGATAGATATTATGCAATTTTTAGCTCTATTGTTTGAACTTCATCGCATGTAATCCATAATTCATTGATCTCCTTACAAAGATAACTAGGAGAAGCTTCTAGATTCTCTTCTTGTGGATCCTCTTCATGGATGCTTTGTTCCTCTTCTATATTTTGAAATGAAGATTCTTCCCTAGTGACCATTATAAATTGTGGACAAGGATTTGAGAAGATCCTTGTGGTGGCATACCCTCCTTCTCTAAATCACTTATTTAACATCATGTTTTGTAGATCTTGTTTTGCAAATGGATTTTGTAGTTAGTGATTTTTTTTTTTAATGGTTGGGGGTTTTTTTTGGGGACCTACCTTTGTAATTTCCATCTCTAAGCATGAATAACCATAATGATTTGTTATTATTATTTTATTTATTTATTTATTAGCAATCTTCCTAACGAGATTTATCTAAGTGTGCTACCTCGGAAATGACGCCAAAAATGTTGGGTCAATTTACTAAGTAAACTAACACAGGTGTTCTACTTGTCAATCCGGGTTTGTAGACTTAGAAGCAAACCAAAGTATATGGAATTTTAGATTAGACTATTGTAGGAAGTAGTTGTTTAGATGAAAATAATGGAAATTCATATTAAAAATATAGCATATAACTAAAAAGTTTCTGATTCAAGATGCAGTAAGCAAAGGAAGAGGCTCCTAACTTAGGAGGTCCTAGTTGTCCTTCCCCACAGTATTGTCCTCAAGAAGAGAGACTAAAGAGTAGCAGTTTGTGATGTGTAGAAAAGCAAGAGAAGATGCTCCTAACTTAGGAGGTTCTGGTTGTCCTTATTCACAGTTCTACTCCAACATCATTACCATTTCATCAAATCATAAACTGGAATTCAAGAAACAATTCAAGTAATGCAAAAATATGATTTTTAGTTGTTATTCATAACTTGATAGAAAGATAATTTAACTCAAATCCTTGGTTGTCATTTCATACGCAAATTAGATTTAAACTAAAATCATCCAGTAATCATAAAGTCATAACACATCTAAATAACTGAATCATAAATTTGAAATAAGAACTAATGAATATGGTGGTAATTAGATGGATTGTTAGGATAGGCAAAAAAGACCAAAATTGAGGGCCAACAGGGAGGTTTTCACCCATGCTTTTTATTCCCTTTTTTTCCATTTTTTAATCATTTTTCATCTTGTTTCTTTTCTATTTTTGTCTATTTTTTTTCTTTATGTTGATTAGAGGTTGGATGAAATAAGAGTTTTGAGACCCTAAACTACATTCAACTCCTTACTTATTGAATTGGTAAACTTCTCCTTTGTTAGAGGTCTCTTGTAAAGCTTTCATCGGTAACCATTAGCTAAAAGTGGAATTCCTTCTTCATCAATTGTTCTAATTTGGACAAAGCCATTCTCATGACGCTTTTCCATGAGATAAGTACCTAACCATTTTTTCATAAATTTTCCATTGAAATCCTTGGATATGGAATCATACTCAAGGGCCCAATCAGCCTCTTGGAGGTCCTTTCTTTGATGTTTTTATCATGCCAAATATTCCTCTGCAATTGGACCACCTCAGTGTGCATTAGAGCCTACAATTTGAAGCCATCTAGAGCATTGAATTGTTGTGGCCTTTCTTGATAAGCTTTGGTAATTTCTAGGTCCAATTATGTTGTCATTATTAGGGTTTTCTACTCAAAATCAATGTACACCAGTTCCATCTTTCCGTAAAATATCTCAATTAAGGGAGTGAACCTAGTGGTGGTTTTCCATTTGGTATTGTAGGCCCAAGTGGCCTCCACAATTTTCGTTACCAAATCCTTTTTGTTGCTACAAATTTTTTTAGTTAAGATGATCTCCAAAGCTCTATTCGTTACTTATGCTTGTCCATTTTCTTGAGGATTATATGGAATTATTTATTGTGGCTTATATAATGTTGCTCCATGATTCGTCCAGTCAGATTTGAAGTGAATTGAGCCCCTTGATCAATGACCAACTCCCTTGGGAATCCAAAATTATAAAATATGTTTTCCCTTAGAAACTATTGCACCTTCTATTTTTTTGTTGTTTTTACTGCCTCTACTTCATCTCACTTTTTCAAGTAATGAATTGACACAATGATGTATTCCTTCTATCTAGTTGGGGGATTAATTGTTCCAATAAAATCCATGCCCCACTTCTCAAATGGCTCAAGAGTCACTTGAGGTTACAGGGGAATTTTGTCCTTTGGTGTAGGCTTTCCCATCCTTTGGCACTCATCACATCTAGTAGTATATATCCTAACATCTTGGTGTAGAGTAGGCTAATAATAGCCAGCTTGAATAATTTTGAAGGTTGTCCTCTTGGAAGAAAATGACCATGATAGGGTCCATTATGGCATGCTAAGAGGATGTCAAATACCTCATCCTCCCTTACACATCTTTTAATATCTGATATGGTCCTAAGTTGAAGAAATTTCCCCCAATCCAAGTGAAAGGTGCACCTTTTCTAACAACTATGCTCTTCTCCTTAGAGGATAGATTAAGAGGGAATATCCCAGCAACCAGGAATTTTTCTATGTCAGCAAACCAAGGAGACAATAGTGAAATAGAATAAAGGAACCCACCCTAAAGCTGATCATCTATCATCTCCTCATTTTCTGCAAGCAATTTTAGTCTAGACAAAAAATTTGCAACCACATTTTACTTCCTCGTCTTGTAAACAATGGTTAGATCAAAATATCACAAAAACAAGAACCATCTAATGATTTTAACATTGAAATTAGGTTTATTCATTAAAAATTAATGGCTACATGATCAATATGTACAAATACTTGGTATCCTATTATATAATCCCTATCAAGGAGAGAGCTACAACTAAGAGATCTTTTTTCAATAATTGTGTAATTAAGTTAAGCTTTGGATAGGTTCTTACTGATAAAATATATGGCACGGGGAAATTGGATGCATCCATTTGGATGTGGAAAAGAAATGCCCAATTGGGACCCCTAAGAATTGGTGAAGGGGTCAATTTCTCCTTTAGCTCTTTGAATGCCTCTTGACATTTATCTATCCAGCAAAAAATTGAATCCTTAGTTAAAAATCCAAACAAATTTGAGGCCATATTACTAAAATCCCTAATGAATCTTCTATAATGTCCAGCTAGTCTAAGGAAACTTCTAACATTCCTTAGTTTCTGAGGGACAAGGACCCTTTTGATATTGGAAATCTTCTTAGGGTCAACTTGGAACCCTTCCTTAGAAAGGAAGTGACCTGGGACAATGCCTGCATTCATAAAAAAATCAAACTTTCCAGGACTTAGTGAGAGATTGATTTCAATGCATTTATTTAAAATTTTACACAGATTGGAGAGAGCTTCTTAGAAATCATTCCCATCAGGAGTGAAGTCATCCATATAAATTTCAATTATCTAATGAACAAGATCAGAAAAAATACTCAACATTTCCCTTTGAAATTTAGCAGGGGCATTTCATAAGACAAATGGAAGGAATCTATAAGAAAAGGTCCCCCATGGACATGTGAAGGTTGTAATAGTCCCTGGTGTGAAATTTTCAATCTGAAATTCTATAGTTGCAGTGATAGATTTATTTCTCCTACTTATTATTTCAATAATTTATTTACAGAAATATATCAGGAAATAAATACTACTGCAACATTCAAAATTATGTATGCAGATAAGTAAATAGTGAAGAACATAAGCATAATAACCAATCAGATGTACACAGTTATTTTTGGAAAAATGTCCCTGGAAAAAACCAATGTGGGAAAATCGGTGCAACAGATGAGGGTTTTATTAATATTCTTCAACAAATGAATCTTTACAAGGAATACACTGGCAGATAAAATCTGAAACACTTGATACAGAATTATCGGCTACTCCCGACAACTCCTGAACACCCTGATCAACCTCTGCTTCCCTCTATGCATGTCTGTGTGTTTCATCACGCAGTCCTTGCGCTGGACTGTGTAAGTTTGCGTAGGCTCTACGTGGGATCACTGTGTTGCAGCCTTGTGCTGCCTCCCATGACCCACTGTGTCCCCCTATCCTTGAGTTCATACACTGTTGACTCCCTCCTTCTCCTTCTGCTCCTAAAAATCTCTGCCTGCAACTCTCCCACTGAGATTGAATTCAATTCCTTCAGAATTGATCTCCTTTGGGTACTGAGTGTGTTATCACCCAAAAAAAATAAAAATAAACATCATTGTCTCAAGTTTGTTTATGATCATGGGTCAAAATAGGGTCTTAGGAGTCATTTCTTGAATTTGACCAAAAGGGAGTATTAGATTTTTAGGTTTGAACTTTCCTTGGTGTTAAATAAATTCATTTTAAAGGTTTTTCATGTCAAGTCATTCATAATTTCATCATTCATTTAATTTCCCTAATTTTTTTCATCAAAATTGTCCAATTAGCCAAGAAACCTTACTTTTTAGCGCCACCCATTGAAAAAGTTGTTTTGCGCTACGAAAGCGTTGTCTTTTCGTAGCGCAATATGAAGCAAAACTCTGTTTTTTGGTTTTGAGAATCCAACTTCAATGGAGGATTCTGATCAAACAGAAAGGTATTTTAAGAAACTAAGAGAGGTTATTTTCAAAAACACATCAAATAATAATAACCTCTCTCACTTTTCTCACAAGTGTTATCATTTGGGAGATACAAGGCTTTATTTGAAGCCCTATTTTCAGAAACAGAGCTTTCTTTTTTTACACATGTTTTTCAAAGGCCGTTTCTGGACAGCAAGAGATATGTTTCAAAAACCCACAAGAGGTTTTTATTCAAGACATAATGGTCCATAAAATTCTCCTTCAGTTTCTCAAAATACATCATGGAGTAGGAGATATAGGCTCTGTCCCAAGACCTATTTTTTAGGAAAAAACAAGAAAAACCAATAGGCTAACCTATTGCAAATGAAGAAGAAATGCCTCAAAAAGATAAAACAAAGTTAGTATATGGTTGCTGTGATTTTTAGATGATGATATAAGTAATATTTTGAGTTTTGGGGCAATAATACTTTTCACTTGACAATTTTTTTAACAAAAATGCATACTTAGCAGTTTTGTAGCTATGCAGTTTTGTAGCGCATCTAGTGTAAAAAAACCAGAAAAGCGCTATGAAACTATTGTAGCTTCCTTTTCTGCTCCTTTTGATCAGTTTTCAAGGGGTTAAAGGAAGATTTAATAGCTATAATTGTTATGGAAGATGTATTTAAGGATGATTAAAATTTTTCATAAGGAAAGAACCAAGTTTTGAAGAAAAAAGGTTGAAATGGCAACGCTACAAAGGGCGCTACGAAACTGCTGTGTTTTTGTAGTGCCGTAAATTACAGCCTTTTGAACAAGTTTTGCAGCATTTTTTGGATAGATAGAGGCTAGGGATGAGTGATGAGACATGTTAAGATAATCTCCAACATCCAAGGACCATGATATAAAGTCTAAATGATGGTCAAAATGATCAAAGAAGGAAAAGAATATTATGCCTAAAAAACAGGGTTTGGTTTCCTGGTTTTGTGGAGGTCAACAAAGTTGTCATGAAGAAATGAAGCCCATCATCCAAATTTTACCATGTGATTATATACTTGGAAAATGATGTAATTTCAAATAGTAGGATAAGGTTGTTAAAGATAGTAATGAAGAGTTTGAGTCCTATTTAAAATAGGGTTGTCAAGTAGGATAGGTGTCTGTTTGTCATAAATTTGATGTTTTATGGTTATGCAAGGTGTCAAGAGTTAGAAATTCGATGTATCTAGCCTAATATGAGATCATCTCATGTTTTAAATGGTCTATTAAAGGCCATTGGGTCAAATTGGCAAAGGTTTGGACATTTTTGGCAAACTGGTGCTTATTGTAAAAAATTGTTTTCAGCTAATAAAAAGAGCTTCTACTTGACCAACTTGAGACTTAGAAGGGGTTTCTAGTGTTTTCCTATTCTATCAGTGTTTATTATATATCTTATTTGTAGTTGTGTTCATTTACATTACTCAAAACTCATCTTTAGATGCTCTGACTTCCTTTATAAGTGAACTGACTGTGTTTTTACATGTTCATGTGTGTGTGACCTATGACTAAAAACTCTGATATGCCTCAACTTCCATGTCAATTATATTGATTGATTTACTGAATTATTTTGACTCCATAAGCCCAATGTATACATGATGATATTATTTTCAATCTACAGGGTTGGAAAATGTCATTTCAGCAGACTATTATTGTAAAGCCTTGGATTTACTGATATATACAAAAGCGATACAACTTTATTCCCTTGATATTCTCAGTGTATTTCAATGAGTTTATGTCCTATCTTTGAAATGTTTTTCTTTAATGTATTAATGCTTATTACTCAGAATTCATGGTTATTCATGCTCTGACTTCCTGACTTCCTTTAAGTATTGAGCTTTGGTGAATTTATTTCAATTTTTCCTTTTCAATACCTTGATGTCTCATTACTCAGAATTCATGTATTACATGAGTTATTGGGATTTTCCTAAATGTGTTACTCTTTCATTGAAATATATACAAGCCTCAACTTCGACAAGGAGAGCTATTGTTATCTGTATCCCTTTCACTGACTCCATATCCCAATGGTAGCAAGCCTTCAACTTTTCAACCTGCAAACATACAAAACCAAGACACAAACAATAGAGTTAGCCATCTATCTATATCTTCATTCAATATCATTAACCCTTGAGAGAGCCCTCTCAGATTGAGGAGGCTAAGCCTCAGTCACAAGATTGGTTTGAAATAGTTACACTAAAGTTGTCTGATGAGCAGCCAATCAGGTACGATTTTGGTGATAACAGAGTGTATGCCTGGCTTGCTTTCAAAATGACCCTCAAGGCTTATTTTATAATCTTCTCATTGATTAATCAATGAGCCATATTAGAATTCTAATCAATGGCTAAGATTAAAACTTGACTTGATCTTTGTTTTCTAGAAGATTCACACATTGTCTTATTAATACCCTTTAATTATTTAATTTCCCTAAGTTTATACTTAGGGTCCCCACTAAAATAATTAATTGTTTTAATAAGACATGAACTGAGTGGAATTTTCACAAACAGTTTATGGGTTCTTTGGAATATTGATGTCTAAGTCTCTAATGCTACAAAAATAAACACTCCCTCTTAGTGAGGAAAGTGTTCTAGCAATATGCCTGTTGCATGTTGCTCTGCTTCTGAAGCATCTTCTGCACTACTGATCTCTGGAAGTTTCCCCTCATCTGTTGCACTGTTGCCTTATGTATTGTTGCCCATGACATTGCCACTGTCACTGCTGCATCTGTATTGTAGCTCCCTTTGAATCCTGATCCTATCCATTCCTACTACTGGAATGGATTCTTGATCATCCCCATATTCTCTATGAAGTAGAAAAAAATAGTCTTCCCTAGAGCTTTTGTGAGAATGTTTGCCACTTGTTCTCCTGTTGGAGTGTACTACCACTGTACAAATCCACGTTGTACACTGTCCCTGATGAAGTGAAACCTAATGTCAATGTGCTTCGACCAATCATGAAACACAATATTTTCAGAGAGCTTGATGCAAATCTTATTATCACATAATATATTGGTCACTTCCATTTTCACCTTTAGTAGGTTCACAAGCAGTTTCCGAAGCCATATGGCCTCACACGAAGATGTGCTAGCTGCCATATATTCAACCTCTACTGAGCTCAGTGCCACAAATTTCTTTTTCCTGCTACACCAGGAAGTCATTCCTGATATGAGATTGAAACAATACCCACTGGTACTCTTCCGATCTACTAGACTCGGAGCCAAATCTGTGTCAGTGAACCCACTCAACCTTGCATCACTACTACAGGTGTACTTCAATCCAAGCTCTATTGTTCCTTGAAGGTACCTGAGAACATGCTTGGTTGCTACCCAATGATCCCTCTTAGGTTCTACCATGAACTAACTAAGGGTATTTACAAAATAGCAGATGTTTGGCCTTGTGTTTACTAGATACATCAACAATCCTATGAGCTGCCTATACAGAGTAGGATCATCCTCATCATCTTCGGACGTGTTGATTTTCTTCTAGTTGGTGATCATTGGAGTCTTCATGGATCTACAATCCTCCATCTGAAATCACTTCAGAATCTCTGTAGTATATCTTCCTTGACCAAGGAAGATATCCCCCTTCTCCTGCCAAACTTCCAACCCCAGAAAATAGTGCCTCCGTTGAGTCTCAAATCTGCATCTTTTCCATACACTTTTCTATACCTTTTCATCCACCTGAACCTCCCAAGTTGTCAATATCATTGTATATTAATTGCAAAAGAGCATCTAACATGGTTTTTAACTATATTTTTGTGTCTGCTGTTTGATTTAGATTTTTTTCATCTAGCTGCGGAATCTTGCCACTTTCCGCAGCTGCTGCAACTTTCCGCAACCATTTTGTGAAACTCTATGTTACAGGTGTCTACAGGAAAAACGAGCCACATGGGCAAGTCAAAAATGATGTGGACATGGTTCGTGTCCTATTGGCTCGAGCAAACTCATCTAAAGAAGCCGCGGTCAAAGGCGTCCACATGGAAGTCAACCATAGAGTCTCACGGTGACAGGACTTTGTTTCGTGTCACGTGAAGGTTCAGCAGGCCGTTTCGAGTTGCGAGAGGACAAGTCAACATCCGTACATGGCTCCACAGTCGAATTCCTGCTATCCACTTCTCCAGATTTACTTTCCAACACGCGCCATGATCTCAGATCCGGTGACTTAATGGGTCTAGCGTGTTCTCCACCGCATAAACTGTGAGCATGCTTATATTTCTTTTTTGTTATATATAATGTGTTTGCATACGCATATAGAGTTAGTCGATGTTAGTCTCTGTTATCTTTTATTAGTCTGCTCTGTAATGTGATTACGCTGCACTTGTGCCGTAACATCACCTTTCTGTAATGACTTCTTTTTAATATAAGAAGACTCCGTTTTTAACCGAAATTCGTATTTGAAGATCGTTGCCAAGGCTGGTGTAGAGGGCCCCTGCTTAGCTAAGGTTTTGTGCATTAATGTATAGTTCTCATTTCGTTTCTTTAAAGCTCATTGTGCTATAATCCATTCATATGTTTATACATTGCATTTGCTTCATTTCTGTTTATAAACTTCCATAATTTACATTTCACTTCTGTCTTTCATGTTTTATGTTGTTAATCACTGATCAGTGTTCTTGTTTCAGGATATAGATAGGCAGCCCTGCATTTTCTATGTAGATTTTCGACTAATGACATGGAATTTAACATTGTTCGTCGCTAATTTGTTTTTCTTTAGTTTCGTTTTTAATTCCGCATCGCTTGTCAATCTGGGCTTTTGCTGCCTTATTTGCTTCGCAGTTAAATTTAAATATATTAAATCAAGCCATAACATCTTCGCTGTTTCCAAACTTGTTGTACCGGACCGATGGTGAGGGATTGTATTATGAAATGTGTAGTTTAGTATTAGTTTTCTTTTCTCGCTGCAGAGGATATATTGAACTCGCTCAGTACATCTTCGCCTGCCTCCGAAAGCCACAACCGGACCGATGGTGAGGGATTGTATTATGAAATGTGTAGTTTAGTATTAGTTTCCTTCGCAACGCCTTCGTTATTGAACCGCTTTCATAACCTCTTCATTGTTCTCCGAAAGCCACAAAATTCGGACTGATGGTGAGGGATTGCATTATGAAATGTGTAGTTTAATATTAGTTTCTTTTCCGCAAATTTAGATATATTAAATCATGCATGACATCTTCGGTTGCCTCCGAAAGCCACTGCTGGACTGATGGTGAGGGATTGAATCATGAGTGTATGGTTTAGTATTAGTTTACTTTCTGCAAATTAAATATCAGTTACTCAAGTTGTTTATGATTACTTCCGAAAATCATAGCCGGACTAATGATGAAGGGTCAGAAGATAAATTGATGTAATCTGATTTAGATTTATTTTGTTGCAATTTTGAATTTCCTTAAGCATAGTTTCTTTTGTGTTTAGTCGGCAGCAAGAATAGTTTAGTTTTCATGCTCACTAGTCTACTCATGTTTATTCATTAGATTCGTTAAAGATCTTTTCTATTTGCGAAGAGCACATTTTCATTTCCTTTCAAGTTTTGTCATTGTAATTTTCAAATTCCTTTTAAGTTTCAAGTTGCAAATCAATATAGAGGATATCATTTCTTTCAATTAAAATAACCATACTTGTTTTTATTTTAGAATTTCCATTTCACCTTAGAAAACCAAAAACGACAAAAAGTTAAGAAATAGGTTATCTTGCACATATAGTGCGTCGCACTTCATCAGCTTACGAATCCCAGATTGATAAATTAATAGAGCAATTTAGGACACACTAAATTGACCAAAAATTTTGGCGCCGTTGCCAGGGAAGTTTAACTAGGTAGCCAATTTCTTTAAAAAAAAAATCATAAAAGAAGGGAAAACTTGATAACTTCTTGAAGTATGCTCTCTCACATCTCCAGGATCCGGAGGATCAGAAAAGAAAGTTATTGGTTTAGTAATTTCTTAAGTATGCTCTCTTCTTGCACCTAGTGTGACCTGGAAGATCAGAAAGAGAATTATTAGCCCAACTTTTTAAAAAATAAAAAAATAATAAAAAATGACATGCGTAGAGCAAGAGATTCTAGGGGAAGGTTTATAGCTAAAGCCAAGAGTTCGATTTTCACAACTCCATCTTCTTCAAGGCATAGACCAGATTCACCACCATCTACCCCTAGCCTTAAGATTTTTGGAACTCAAGGAGCAGCTGAATTAGAGGATTCCCCTATACCATCTACTAAATCCCATTTAGAAAACAAAGAGATTCTCTCTCATCCCTCCTTGATAGAAGTACTGGAGGACTTTAAGGACTCTAAAGAAACTATCATGGCAGAGGAAGTAATAGATGGAGGTAGAGGTAGAGGTAGAAGAGGAGGAAACAATGGAGACAACAATGGTGAAGGAAATAATGGTAGAAATAGGGAAGGAGACAACTTGTTTGGATTCCCTATAGCTGATGAGGAAACTCATGCAACAATGAAAAATATCTCACCATCTGTCCTCCCTAACTTTTATGGATTGCGAAGTGAGGATCCTGAAACATTTCTGTTTGAGTTTGAAGTTGTGTGCCAAACTTATGACTATATGGAAGACTCTCAAAAACTCAAACTGTTTCCTTCAAAATTGAAGGGAGCTGCTTTGAAATGGTTCATGGGATTAGCCACCCAATCTATTAGGACTTGGAATGATATGAAACAAACATTTTTGGATAGATATTTGGACTATTGTATGCCCACCAATCACAAGGATGAGGTATTCAAAATGATGCAAAAAGAAGATGAAAATTTGGAAGATTTACTTGAAAGATTTCAATACAACTTGAAAAGAGCAAAGATGAGTAACTTAGATGATGAAACCTTGAAAGCCCTCATATTAAAAGCCATTAGAGATGAATGGATAGATATTTTAAACATGATGGGGAAAGGAGACATTTCTCAACTTCCACTTCGTGACATAACAGAACTATGTGTGCATCTCTCAAGAGGAAAATCTAAAACAGGAAAAGGGCCTAGGGATCCTTCTGGTTGGGGGACAGAACAAACTAACGGATCGTAAGGAAGGCATTGTAATATGCTTGATGAGTCTAAAACTGATATCTTAGGGAGTCTTAGTGAACAACTAGACACCCTTAAAATCCAAAACAAGCAGAAAGCAGAAACAGATGCTTTAGCCATCTTTTGTCCGAAATGTAGAAAGAAACATGCTTTAAGGGAATGTCCCTTGGATGCAAAAATTGTAGAAACATGTATGATTTGCTCAGAAAATCATGAGATCAAGGATTGTCCTTCAATTCCTGGACTCAAAGATGTTTTTCAAGAAGACCCAAATTCAGTAGAATCTCTCTGTTTTGTCGCAAGGAGACCTTGGCAGGGACAACAAACTCAAGGGTTTAACAACCCTATGAATTTTCAAACCCCACCAAGTTGGAATCCTTGGCAACAACCTTGGCCCCAACATCAGAATACATATCAGCCATGGGTACAAGGGATGTAAAATCCTTATGGGAGATTTGCTCAATTTTATCAATATCCTCCATCTTTTCAAAATCAACAAGCTCCACAACTTCCAAACCCAAATCCACAACTTTCATTGCCATTTCCACAACAACAACCTTCTCAACAAAATTCAAATCCTCAACTCATGCTCCCATACCAACAAAAGACAAGTCAACTTCCAGCTCAGCCATTGCCAAATCCTAATAATAAGAATCCTCGGAATACTTACATGGTAGAAGGACAACAATTTCCTACCTATATGATTGTTCCTCTCAACGATGTACAACTCAGATCTGGTAGAGTTTTAGAAAAACCTTCTATAGATATTCAAGAACAAGATACCTCTGAGGAGGACTCTCTTGAAGTCAATAAGGGTTCTGAGGAAGAATCTCTTCAAAATTCAAGCATTCAAAAAGAAAAGGAAAAGTTAATCTCCACAACTCCTATAGTTGAGCAACCTGCATCTTCATCTACACCTCCTTTTCCTGAAAGACTACAAATTGACAAGGGGGTGGAAAAACAAATTTTGTTGCCTAACTATGACTTTCTAGATGAATTGAAGAATGTTTGTATCAAGATTCCCTTGCTACAAGCCATTCGAGAGATTCCTATTCTAGCAAAAACCATAAAGGAGTTGAGTTTCAAAGACGGCAAGAAAGAAACAAAAGACAAGAAGAATCAATTCTGTAGCAGATTGTGAGGATACAAACTAGTACTACTACAAAGAATAAGGGGATCTTAAAGAGTTCAAGAATTGTCATGATATAAATGGATAGAAATTCCAAACACATTGATTGACTTAGGGGCTGCTATCAACATTATGAGTAGACAGACTATGGACCAGCTAAAACTTCCTAACCTTCTTTTTACACCTACTTTACTGCAACTTGCAGATCGATCAATTATTAAACCAGATGGTGTATTGGAAGATATTTCAGTCTCTTTAGATTCTTGGGAATATCTAGTAGATTTTATGATTTTGACTCCCAAGAGTAATCTAGGAGGGCATCCACTTATCTTAGGAAGACCTTGGCTAGCCACAGCTGATGCTTTTATTAGTTGTAGATCTAGGGACATGTACATTTCTAATGGTAATTCGACAAAGAAATTCAATTTGTATCCTCCAGCAAAAGCAATCACAGAAATAGGAGACAATGAATGGGTTGATGATGAGGACACTATACAACCTCTCTTTACCATTTCTGAAATCAGTGAGGATAGTCAAATTCTGAACACATTAGAAAATTTTGAGACATCTTCAGAATATGACCCCACACAATTTCAGTTGGAATCTGACATAGAATATTTATCATCAAGACAAATGTCTCTTTACTCTATGTAAGAGTTTGGTAATTCTGTTATTGAGATTTTTCCAGAAAAAACATTGAATATCAACAAACATTTGGAGAAGTCACAACAAGAAGAACTAACCAGAATCTTGCAAAAACATTCTACTGCATTTGCATGGGAGTATACTGACATGAAAGGTATTGATCCTAAGACTTGCATCCATCATATCTATATTGAGGAAAACAGTAGACCAATCAGACAACCTCAAAGAAGGATGAATCCAAATCTTAGGAGATAGTGAAAGAAGAGCTCCAAAAACTACTCAATGTAAACTTCATTTATCCAATTTCAGATAGCCGATGGGTTTCTCCTTTGGTTATAGTACCTAAAAAGAATGGTAAATGGAGAGTATGCATTGATTACGGGGAATTGAACAAAGCAACTTTGAAGGATCACTTTCCTTTGCCTTTTATTGATCAGGTATTAGATACATTAGCAGGTAAAAAGTACTTTTCATTTTTGGATGGTTTTAGTGGCTATAATCAAATTCAGGTAGCACCTCAAGATCAAGATAAGACCACATTTACTTGTCCATGGGGAACTTTTGCCTACCGAGTGCTTCCTTTTGGGTTATGTAATGCACCCGCAACATTCCAAAGAGCAGCACTAGGAATTTTTTCTGATCTAATCCATGATTGTGTAGAGGTTTATATGGATGATTTTACAGTTTATGGTAATTCATTTGAAGAGGCATTAGAAAATTTGGAGAAAGTTCTTATAAGATGTAAAGAAACAAACCTTTCATTAAGCCATGAAAAATGCTTTATGATGTTTACTGAAGGGATTGTTTTAGGACATCATATTTCAGGTGATGGGATTAAGGTTGATAGATCAAAAGTTGAAGTCATCTCCAAGTTGCCTATTCCAAATTGTCAAAGAGATGTTAGAAGTTTTCTAGGATTTACTGGTTACTATAGAAGATTTATAGAAAACTTCACTAAAATTGCATCTCCACTCTTCAAATTGCTTACAAAAGACCGTGAATTTAAATGGGATCCTGATTGTCAATCAGCTTTTGAAACTTTGAAAACAAGAATATCTGAAGCACCTATCTTGAGAGGACCAAATTGGAAACTCCCTTTCCATATTTCTATGGATGCTTCAGATACAGCTCTAGGAGCTGTGTTGGGTCAAAAAGATTTAGTTCCTTATGCCATTTATTATACCAGTAAAAATTTAACTCCCACAGAGTTGAATTATACTGTGACTGAAAAAGAGTTTTTAGTTGTTGTTCATGCAATTAATAAGTTTAGACATTACATAACAGGCTATGAAACTTTTATTCATACTGACCATTCTGCAATTAGATATTTAATGAACAAACCTGTTACTAATGGCGGAGTGACAAGATGGCTTTTACTTTTGCAAGAATTCAATATTACTGTGTTGGATAGACCAGGAAAACAGAATACAGTAGCTGATTTCTTGTCTAGAATTCAAAATACTAAAGAAGATTCTCCCGTAGAAGATAAGTTTCCTGATGAATATTTGTTTGCAGTAACTATTAAGACCCCTTGGTATGCAGATATTGCTAACTATTTGGTTACAGGGAAACTACCTTCACATTTATTTCCAAGAGAAAACGAAAAATTATTCAGGAGAGTTCAAGATATTCATGGATTTCTAACGAATTGTTTAAAACAGGGCCAGATCTTGTGATCAGAAGATGTGTCAGGGAAGATGAAATGCCTGATATTCTTAAGGCATGTCATGATGAACCATGCGGCGGACACTTTGCAGAAAAAAGGACGGCCTATAAAATCCTCTCTTTAGGATATTATTGGCCTTCTCTTTTCAAAGATGCAAAACAATATGTCAAAAGGTGTGACAGCTGCCAAAGAGTAGGGAAACCTACCCTTTCAAGTGAAATGCCATTGCAACCATAGGTACTCATTGAACCCTTTGAAAAATGGGCTTTAGATTTCATTGGACCTATTAATCCACCATCCAAGCAAAAGAAGTATATATTGGTTTGTACTGATTATGTTACTAAATGGGTAGAAGCCAAAGCATTAGTATCTGCTACTGAAAATTCAATTGTTCATTTTCTTTATGAGGATATTTTTACTCGCTTTGGTGTTCCAAGAGAAATTGTGACAGATCAGGGGAGCCAATTCACATCTAATTTGGTGGAGAAGTTGATGGAAGAATACAAAATCAAGCACAGAAGATCTACTCCTTACCATCCGCAAGCAAATGGTCAAGTGGAGTTCACAAATAAAGTTCTTGA
Organism: Pinus albicaulis; assembly: GCA_034641835.2. NCBI lineage: Eukaryota > Viridiplantae > Streptophyta > Pinopsida > Pinales > Pinaceae > Pinus > Pinus albicaulis. The sequence continues at coordinate 395,386,166 of CM076584.1, forward strand.
AAGTATCATCACCAAAACTGTTCATCTACATAGAAGAGATTGGGCAGAAAGGCTTCCTGAAGCCTTGTGGGCCTACAGAACTACATGGAGAAATACAACAGGACATTCTCCCTATGAACTTGTTTATGGGAAAGAAGTCTTGCTCCCCATTGAGTTCCAAGTCAATACCTTCAAGATAGCAGTTCAGTTGGGAATGGACTTATCAGAAGCCCAAAAGCATAGAATGGAGCAATTGAATGAGCTAGATGAGATCAGACAAGAAGCAATTTTAAGAACTGATCTAGTTCAATATCAAAGAGCTAAATGGCATGACAAGTATATCAAGGAGAAAAAGTTTCAAGAAGGAGATTGGGCATTGTTATTTGATTCCAATTTTAAAGATTTTCAAGGAAAATTTCAGACTCATTGGCTTGGGCCATATGAAATTGACAAGATCTTTAGCAATGGAGCGGTAAGAATCAAGACCATTGATGAGTTTCAAACTCCTCTGATTGTGAATGGCCATAGATTGAAAGTTTATCATAAGCCACTCTCAAAAGAGGATTTTGTCAAATTGTTTCAAGAAAGTTCTGCAATCAGGCTGGTACAGAAGAATTCTTCTTCTCCACCAGCCTAGCTTTTGTTCTTTTCAATTAAAAAAAAAAAAAAAATGGTATAAGCCTGAAAACCAATCACTGATTGGCAGTCTTATACAGAAAATATAGGGTGAAAATCAGGAACACCTGACACTCTATATTTTCCAAAAAAAATCTCTCTTTCATTTCACAAGCCTTGTGACCACTCACTCCATTCCATTCCACTTCATTCCATTTCATTTCACTTCATTTCACTCCATTCCACTTCATTTTATCCATTTCATCAATAAAAATATTTTTCATGACCATTTCCATCTGGTCATTTGTCATCTGTTCATCTCCATTCATCCAAGTAATAGCTGTGTCAGTTTCCGCAGCTGACATATGTTTCCGCAGCTGACTCCAGTTTCCGCAGCCAGAAGCAGATTCCGCAGCTACTACTCTGTTTTCAAAAGAATGTACAGTCAGATGTTATTTCCATAATCATGAAATAAAATGCAGGTGAGAGGATAAAAAATGAAGACCTGGAGCATTCAAGACACCAATAAAGAGCAACTAGTTGAAGACCAAGGGAAAAGGCAAAGATTCCAAAGGTATGAATAAAATTTATTTCAAATAGCATTGAAAAACACATTTTTATATAGTTCTGAACCATAAGCTCCATCCATTATGTGCAATGATTATATTGACAATTCCGTAACCTTTCACGATCTCCATATTACCCTCTCGCATTCATTCTCAAACGGTTCCATCATTAAACCCCCGATCTTCACTCATGTTCCCATATTCCACCGGTGACAATGAGACGTATTTGATTTGACCACGGACTCTTACAGCCGCATAAATCCATAACCGTTGTTGAAACGTGCTCATATTTATTGTGCAGCCACCAAAATTCAAAACGCTGTCGGATGTGTTATACTCTGTTAATCTCTCTGTCGTGCTCTCTGTTGTGCTCACGAAAACCCCTCTCTGTTCTGTTCACTCCATTCCGCTCTCCATTACGCTATAGTCTATATACCACTCTATGACATTTACCCACAGTCATTGTGCTCATCTCCGTGCATTCAGCCGTTCTATTTCCATTAAACCCTCACGCAGACAAATTTGTGAAGAGCAGAAAAGAAAAATGGGTAAGTTGCTAAGAGCAGAACTGGAAGGACCTAAGTTTATGGAGGGATATCCGCAAGTAAGGGATATATTGAAGAAAGAAAATTGGCTGCGGTTTATCCAGAAATTCAGAGGTTATCATAAAGAAGTGACGAAGGCATTCGCAAGGTCGTTTAATGGCTTGGAAGTAGAGATTGGAGACCTTAAGTTTGCGGTCAATGAAGCATCTATAGCAACAGCCACGGAACTTCTTCAAGAGGGTGAGCGTTGGTTTAAAAATAAAAGCATCAGTGATGAAGCATGGAGAACAATCTTACGAAATCAAGGTATGGACATAATTGTTTTTAAAAGAGGAATTCCTGTGCATGCATTGAAAGAGGAATGGGCTACTTTGCTGCTAGTTGTTCAAAAATTCATTACATGTGAAGGCCATTTTGGGTCCATGTATATGTACCATACCAGGTTACTGATGAATTTTCTAGATAATCAAACTCTCAATCTCCCATATTTTCTATTCAATAGTTTGAAGAAAATGTCCGTGACTGTTCAGAAACATTTAGGATATGTAGAACCCCATCTATATCACCACGGCCTTGTAAAAATTTTGATTGAAAAGGAGTTAAAGGAAAAGAAAGACACATGGGAACAATTTCTGGTTAGAAATTTCTTTGAGGAACCTCAGGAAATTCCTGAAGGTAGTACAACAAGAAGGAGTAGAAGGAAAAGAATAAATGATGAAACCCAAATTACTCCTACTCAAGAAATTCCTGAAGGTAGCACAGCAAGAAGAAGTAGGAGAAAAAGAACAATTGATGAAATTCAAAATACTCCTACTACTACAATTGAAAGAACTGATAGGGAAGAGAGACTATCAAAGAGGAAGAAGAAAGAAATCAAGGGTAAGAAGCCAATAACACCAAAAGAGAGAAAAACTATTGAGGCTATACATAAAACCCCTTCTTCTGAAGAAGAAGATCATCAAGTGTTATCTGAAAGATTAGTTTATCTTCAAAAATAGTCATCTATGCCCAAGAAGACAGAGAAAGGAAAACAAAAACAAAAGGATAGTGCACCACAGCGTGTGAGAAGAAGCAGCAGACTTAAGGGGAAATTGAGGAAAATGCAAATTAAGGGTCCTCACTTCATTGATTTGGGAGAGGAGACATCTGAACAGTCCCCAGCTGACCATAGTCCATCTCAGTCAGTTAGTGAACCTGGTTCATTTCATTCCCAGTCAGACATTGAACATACTCCATCCTATTCTCAGCAAGATGTTGATGTAAGCCCTTCTCAGCCAGATTTTGAAGATAAATCTCCTTCACGGCATTTTGGGGACAGCCCAATAAAAATGACACCTGAAATAGACCCCAAGCAGCAAGAAGTATATGATTATATAGAATCTTTGGAAAAAGCAGCTACAGGTCCCAGTACTTCGTCCATCCAGCCTCACACAGTACAAGATGATTTAGTCCAATCACTAAAATAGGAAGTCTTTGAGCTAGAGCTTTTAAATAGACACATCAAAAATGAAAATGAGACATTGAAGGAACAAGGAAAACTGGACAAAATCATCCATGATAATACCATGCTACATCTGGGAATATGGCAGAAGAAGAACAAGAAATTGAAAAGGAAATGCCAGAAGTTGAGCAGAGCACTAGTTAATATCAAATTTAGGTGCTTAATGAAGAAACCCAGAATGTTGGCAGCACCAAGGAAGAGGAGGAGAGGATTGGATGTGCTGGCTGAAGTGTCAAGGCACATGAACTAAGGAAGGAATATCAAAATTTTGGTTGCATGAGGACATGCAACACCTTCATAGTGGGGGTATGTTGAGTCTCAAATCTGCATCTTTTCCATACACTTTTCTATACCTTTTTCACTCACCTGAACCTCCCAAGTTGTCAATATCATTGTATATTAATTGCAAAAGAGCATCTAACATGGTTTTTAACTATATTTTTGTGTCTGCTGTTTGATTTATATTTTGTTCATCTAGCTGCAGAATCTTGCCACTTTCCGCAGCTGCTGCAACTTTCCGCAGCCATTTTGTGAAACTCTATGTTACAGGTGTCTACAGGAAAAACGAGCCACATGGGCAAGTCAGAAATGATGTGGACATGGTTCGTGTCCTATTGGCTCGAGCAAACTCATCTAAAGAAGCCGCGGTCAAAGGCGTCCACATGGAAGTCAACCATAGAGTCTTACGGTGACAGGACTCTGTTCCGTGTCACGTAAAGGTTCATATGGCCGTTTCTGAGCTTGCAGAGGACAAGTCGACATCTGTACATGGCTCCATAGTCGAATTCAAGCATCCACTTCTCATATATTTATTTTCCAACACGGCCATGATCCTAGATCCGTGGACGTGATGGTCTACGTGTTCTACACCAGCATAAACTTTAGGAGACAGTTATATTTCTTTTGTTATATATAACGCGTTTGCATACGCATATAGAGTTAGTTCCGATTAGTCTCTGTTAATTTTATTAAGTCTGCTCTGTAATGTAATTACGCTGCCTTTGAGCCGTAATACTACCATACTGTTATGACTGCATTTTAATATAAGAAGACTCTGTTTTCCAACTTAATTCGTACTTGAAGATCGTTGCCAAGGCTAGTGTAGAGGGCCCCTGCTCAGCTAAGGTTTTGTGCATTAGTGTATAGTTCTTATTTCATTTCTTTAAAGCTCATTGTGCCATAATCCATTCACATGTTTATACATTTCATTTTTTTTCATTTCTGTTTATAAACTTTCCTGCTTTCCATTTCACTTCTGTTTTTCATGTTTTATGTTGTTAATCACTGATCAGTGTTCTTGTTTCAGGTTATAGATAGGCAGCCCGAGCATTTTCATAGCTTTTTGCAATGTTCCACCAAGTCCCCCGGAGGTGGGAGCGAGGGGGCGAGGGAGCGCGGGAGCGGCCTATGCAAAAGCTCCCTACCGATTTTAGGAAACGTGGGGGGACGTCGGGGTCATAAAATTAAAAAATTATAAAAAATAAAAATACATATTAATATTATAATATTAATATATTATATATGATATATCATTGAATAATATAATATTATTTTTCATTTTTGCAAGGAATGTATATACAGGTAACAACCATCAATGATCTCAGATCATACACTTACATCATGAAAGATAAATCATAAAATCATAAATGATAAATGATAAATGATAAAATTTAAAAATTATAAATTGATGAACATTGAATAATTAATAATTATTAATGAATCATGAATCATCTAAGTGAAACAAATTTAAAAGTTAAAACTTAAAACATACATCATAGATTCATCATTCATATGTAACTTTGTCACTGCAATGTATAATGATATAATCATTAATGAAACATAAAACATATAGTTTAAAGTTATGTCTGAAACAGTGAAACATAAAACATAAATGATAAAAGTTTAAAACATAACATATGAATATCAAATGATATCATCATAATGACAAATAAGCATAAATGCTCAAGGTAATGCTCCACTAGTCTCTGCATCCAGCTGCTGCACGAATATATCAGGATCAACCATGTCACCATCTGAATCAGAATCACTTGGATTCTCAAACATGCTAAGCGGCACACCAACCAACCCCGTTTGTGTCTCATCAAGCCTCTCCTCCATATCAATCTGTGCATCATCCTCTGGATCAACATCCCATTGGGTTGCTGGTCCCTTCAAATACTCAGGTGTCTTCCTATGCTCAAGACGGAGGGCACTGTGCACGGCAACTAGCTTCTCAGCTCTTTTAGAGGTAAGCCTATTCCTCTTGATAGAGTGTATGAAGCTATATGTGGACCAGTTCCTCTCTGCTGCAGAGGAACTAGCAATCTGAGACAACAAACGCATAGCAAGATGTTTGAGCTCTGGAGCACCATCCCCATTCATCCTCCACCAACCAACAGGGTCATCTTGGGCTAGATCATCGCGATCTGCCCGAGCACCATGTGTGTTGAAGGGGCCACTAAGAGATGCAAACTGAACAAACTGTCTTCGCAACTTTGCCCCCTCCTCCTCATTGTACATCTTTGCAATTGCAGCTAGGAAGCCACTCTTTACCTCTGGATCATCAATAGGAGGCACTCTCCCAAGCCTTTCAACATACCATTTTGGGTTTAATGCATATGCTGCCATGTGCAAAGGTGTGTTCATGCGATCCCACCTACGCTGAATGATGGGTCGAATCTGGGATGTATAGAACTCTAATGAGGGCTCTCTTTGCTGAATGGCTGCCTTCACACGACCCAACATGCTATCAAAGGTCTCATAGATTTCTCCAAGGCTAGGAGAATCCGTATCAGTGTAACGAATGACCTCCACAATAGGGCTCAAAAATGACACCAAATAAGCACAATCCGCCCACCAATCATTGTCCAACACCTGGTTTCTAACCTTCTTCCCTGAGTCTGTCTTTGATTCTGACCACCTTCCCCAGTTTGAACTCACAACCAAGGATTGTAGAGGTGCTTGTACCTCTAACATCCTCTCCAATAAGAGAAAATAGCTAGCATATCTAGTATCGGTGGGCTTGAGGAATTCCTTCCTCGTGTGAGCCCTGTACATGGCCAAGGAGGTGTGGTGATTGCAGATAAACATCTGCACATCTCTAGCAGCTGTCACCAAATCTGATATCCACTGAATTTTGCCCATGTCCTTTAGTGCATTATTGAGTGCATGCACACAACAAGGAGTCCAAAAAATATGTTGATACCTGTTTTGAATCAATAACCTAGCTGATCTACAAACTGCTGCTGCATCTGTCACAACCTGCACCACACTATCAACACCAACATCCTCTATAGCTTCTCGAAGAAGCTCAAATTGGAAAGCTGCATCCTTCCGCTTTCCAGAACAGTCAACAGCTTTAAGAAAGAATGGACCTTGTGCACATGTCACTATGATGTTGATTAGTGGGCGTTTTCGGATGTCGGTCCATCCATCCATAACAATAGAGCAACCAAACCTCATCCATGTTTGTCTCATTCTCTCTTTCTGCACATTAATTTTAGACACTTGTCTATCTAAAATTGATGTTCTTAGCTTATGTTCTCCAGGAGGTACATATGAAGGCCCTATTTTTGCAATTGCTTGGACCATTTCCTTGTAATAAGGTGAACGCACAACATGGAAGGGAATTCCATTGGCAAAAAGAAATTTGCCAATTGCATCATCTGTGTCATCTCGATCTATAATATTATACATCCCAGACACTGTAGCACCCATAACAGAAGAACGATATGCAGCTTCGGAACCTGTAGCAGTAGCACCCTTTGCCTTTTTTGATGTAGCAGTAGATGGATCAACATTTCTGCTAGAAAACATTCCTTTTGTAGTGGCTGCCCTTTCTAGCCTCCAAAGTTGCTCTCTTAGAGCTGGAGTCACGTGCTTTGAGAGACATATATTGACTCCTTTACCTGTGATTGCTAAAATATGTTGTTTCACCCTCGTATAGCTGCCAACAAAGTGATGGCCACAAATATTGCAAACCCAATCACGTGAACCACCTCCAGATTTTGGATTTTTTTTAGGAAGTTTGGTTACATAGATTAAAAGTGGTTTGTGATGATTAAAGGCCCCCTTTGCAAATTTTTCCAAATCTGTTGGTGGGCCTTCAAAATTTAGTGACCTCCTCTTATGACTGCTTTGAACTTCAATTCCTTGGTTTGCATCTTCTAACGGATGATCACTGTACGTGCTCTCACTGTCAATACTGTCAGCCTCAGGTGACTGACTTCTGCTCATGGTTTAAACTTGCTGCAATTGCCAAAAAAAATATAAAAAATCAATTTCGAAATCATTTATAAATTTAAATTATAAAAGTTATAAAATAAAAAAAATGAACAATGAAAATTTTAAATTTTTAAATTTCAAATCTGTTAGAAATTTAATTTAAATTATCTGTTCAAAGTTCAAATTGAAATTTCAAACCATCTCACAATATTGAGAAATCTGAAACAGTCCACTGTCCGACATGCAATTAAATTTTTAAAATTTAAAATTTTAAATGACGCAACAAATCACTGTTCACTGGTTCAGGGGTGTTCAGTGTTCACTGTTTTCAATTTTCAGTTTTAACTTTTCTAATTCTTTCTTCAACGATAAGTTCTGGAATCTGCACCATTATTTTTAAATTCAGAATTGAAAATTCTCATGTGTGTGCACATTGCACAGTGCCACTGTGCATGAGCAAGTGCCCACTGCCAAGTCAACAACAGGTTTTAACTTTTAACTTTTCTCACTAATATAATTATAATTTATTATTATTAATAATATTCTGAATTTGCAATTAAATTTGAAAATTTCAGTGGAAACTTTCTTCAAACAGTTTGAATGCATTTGCCATTTGGCATTTTGTTGTAACTTTGTAAGTGATGTTCATTGTTTTTAACTTTTTATAAATTTGTTTCTATAAGTTATAACTTATGATTTGCAAAGGTTCACGTTGAATCCAACTTACCAGTTTCACTGAACCGGGAACCCTACTGAAGACTGAAGTACAAGGCGGCAGACCGAGGCTGCTGATGAAGCCGCTGCTGCTCAAAGAGGCGGCGGTTGCTAGCCTGCTGCTCACTGGATTTTGCTCGACGAGCGGCTCCGGGCTTGCTCTGCTGCAATGTGCAATGCGTGTGTTGAAGACCGAAGTGGCAGCTCACTGTTCAAACTTCAGTGTTCAGTGTTCACGCTGTGCAATGGTGGACGGGCCACGGCAATGGCGGGCGGGCGGGCAACTTAGAAGTTAGAACGGGTCACTGTAATCCTCAATGGCGGACGGGTTGCTGCAATGGCGGGCGGGCAACTCAGAACTATGGCGGAAATGTTTATGGTATGGCCGGTTTTAACTTTTAAGTTTTATTTGACATGTCACATAAACGAAAAACCTAGGGTTTTAAACTTTATATAAACCTACGATTTTAATATTTTATAAACCTACGATTTTCATTTTATAATAATTAATTTCATTTTATCGATTTTAATTTCGATTTATCATTTTATAAACATACGATTTTATAATTTCATTTTATTCAATTAAAAATTTCAATTTCGATTTTAATTTTTTAATATGTTATTCAATAATTATTAATTTCAATTTAATTTATAAATATTCAATTTAATTTATAATTAAAATAATAAAATTTCATTGTTAATTAAATTTAAAATAAAAAATCAATTTTATTAATATTTTTTCATTAAATTTTTTTTTTTTTTAACACGTGGGCCCCATCCGTCCCCTCACGTCCCCTCTCGTCCCCACACGCCCCCTCCCCGCCTCCTTCCGTCCCCTCCCGTCCCCCCGTCCCCTCCAGATGGGGAAACGTCCCCCTGGACGTCCCCTCCAGATTTTCGAAATTTGGGAGCGTCGAGAAACGTCCCCTCTACGTCCCCAAGACCCCGAATCGCGGGGGGGCGAGGATTCGCGTCCCCTAGGGGGGGGGACGCGTCCCCGTGTAACACT
>CM076584.1:395395418-395472660 GCA_034641835.2 Pinus albicaulis
ATGGATGTAGGATTGATGTTTGGCTTGAAAATCTGAGAGCTTTGGTATGTGCTACTTTTATTAGACCAGAAATGCAACAAGCAGAAACAGATAAAAGAATTTAAAAAAAAAACAGAGGTAAGCTTGAACTAAAATAGCACTTAGATTGGAAGCTTCTATCTCTATTCTACATGGTGAATCAACATAGCAAACAATAAAATAGCTCATGTAACAGGAAAGAGTGACATATTAAAAACACAAGAGTAAAGAAGCGAACCGGATATTCACTAGCCAGATTAGGCTTATAAAAGTCATAGACATGAGCCATATGTGTTCCCCTGTATTTGCTCTCAATTGCTATCGGAGCATTAGGCCCTATCAGCATTGCAACAGCAGCTGCTCCTCCAGTAAGTCGTGCTGCCCCTTCAGCATAGACCTTAAACAAGAAAAGAAAATGTCAATCTTCTAATATAGTAAGCAATGCTTCTAGTACAATCCTAATGAATAACAAAATCATAACAAGAGTATAAAAAATGCCAACTCAATGAATTTCCATTAAAACTTAAAAGCAGAGCATCATTTTGTCTGCCGATGGTCACCTCAGTTCTGTATTGTCTATTCATGAGTTTATACACTATTTCAAACCTCTTACAACTAGCTTCCTTTAGGACCACTGCTCAAATATAAAATATATCTCTTCTAATGTGAATGCAAATATTTGCATAAATAATAATTGGTAGCTGATATTTGATTTGAAATAAAAGATCATTTCCAGAATATTTTCAAAATATCATATACACTGTAAAAATTTGGAAGTGTAGATAATCCGATCCCCTTCCTAAAACTCTAAGCAAAGATACCAGCACCTTTTTCCAGTAAGGCAATATCCTACATAACTTCTTTTGGTGGGTATTATAATATCGATACAATCATGATTCTGTTTTAAACAATGGTAAGAGCTGATCTGGATAAAGAAAAGTAACAATGACTATTGATGCGAGCATATAATCAATGAAATCTAAAGCACTGAATATTCTAAATACCACTGAACAGTTTCTTAACAACTTTGGTTATTCTGTATGAAGCTCCAATGTCAGGTTATGCCTATAAGTATATTTTAGTAATGCATGCATTCCATAAAAGTATAATTTCAAATGTCCTAAGCATATATTCTTCAAACTGCAAGAAAACCCATAATAGAGAGAACAGATCATACTGCATTGTCTGTAGCTACAACAAGACCATATCTTCCATCCCAAGAACTTCTTTCAATCCAGTTAATACAGTTAAACACGGCTGCAGTTCCTCCATAGCATGCATTTGTTGAGTCCACACCTTCAATTTCAGTATTACCACACTTCTGTAAAATTTACAAAACAAGGAAAATTAGCAGTGGAATGACTATTTACAGGGGAAAAAATCGTTTAAAAAATAAAAAATTGAAGGGAAGATCAGTGCCGTATTTAAAATTTACTTTCTTCTATGATGATAACATCAGATCTATATCAAATGAGACATACAAATATGATAATGACTATAAATCCAAGCATATGATCTGTTGGATATGAGGGGTCCATCTTCCTTGATATGAGATGAACCTTTTTTCAGGGTGAAGATGTCCAAAGATATATTTTTTTCTGATTCAAGAATCAAAACCAATTGAAGTAGCTTTCATTGTAAAAATATAATCTTGGATGATTTGAACCCAACATTGACGTCGAGGAAATTTCTAGTGTGTTTGATTTTAATTTTATATGAAATCTACCATTATGCTTGTGGCAAATATGAGTACTCATGAATAATGTATTTTTTCAGTGCCTCAAGCAAAACAGTTGAGATTTCATAAGCTAATCAATCACCACTGCAAACTCAACCCTAGTAAGCCTATTGTGCTAAAATGGATTTGTAAGTAAGATTCACACAACCCAGGAAAGTTGGGATAGGGTAGCAACAAATGTTAGGTTTTTAAATTTTCAATAAGAAGAGTAGAAGAAAATTTTGAATTTGAGAAAAAAACTGTAATAATTGTGACAAGGTAATCTATTGTCTTATTTGTTGCAATTTTATAGAAGGCCATTTATTTTCACCCTAACCTTGTTGCTGTGGTAATGGCCAGTCTCATAGATCTGGAACAATCTTAGTTTTCATTTCATTAGGACTGACTAGTATATGACACAAGCACACATCATAATAGGGAATGTCTGAGTAGTGTTGTTGAGTATCTGCAGAACTAGCTGGACATAAAAACCAATTCATCTCTCTCAAATGATGATTGCTTGAAAAGATGGATTTCTTTAAGACAGGCCAACTTTAAGGAGATGTCCAAGTCTTCAAAGAATAAAAAAAAACATTTCAGCAAAATTTGAGCAGATAATGGTATATTACATTAAACCTACAAAAGAGGGAAAGGTTTGAGATTACTAAGGCAGCCCATCATTTTAGATATGGGAAAATCCTCACAAAAAACAATTCAACAAAATCTGAATAGAATATGGAATGTCGCTTGGAAACTAGAAGGAAGAGAAAATGACTTGCAACCATTACAGCACTCATTCTTTAGGGAGATGTGTAAGTCCTTGTAGAATGAATAACATCTGAAAAAAAGCCAAACAGAAGATGGGGTATTAAATTGAACCTAGACAAGTGTAATGAAATATTTGGGACCATTTAAAATATAGGCTGTCTTCACCTAAGTAGCAATTTGTTCTTCCTTTCTTCTCCAAGGTTTAAAAGTGAAATATGAAGAAACCAGAAAATCATTAAGTGCAAAATCCATATTCAAAATGAATTTTCCTACCTTAAATGTTCAGCAAACATAATCTAACAATATGTTTTAAAAATAATCTGACTGCGGAAAAAATATAGAATTAAATTGAAGTTGATGGAAGCTAAGATCCCATGATTTACTTTTGTTGAGCATACTGACATTGGAAGGTTGAAAACCTGCATATCTCTAAACTGTCTTTTCAAAGACAAAGATGGAAGTCATGTAGGCTTTTAATTATCATCGTTGTGAATTCCATAAAGCATTTGTAAAGCTATTTTGATAATGAGTTTAGTGAATTGGGGAAAAAACCTCAAAAATATGCATCAACCATGTCTTTATTGACTTGCTCTTGTCAATAACAGTTTCGCTGCCAACTTCCAAACGACCAATTTGTTTTGGATCAATTTTATATTTTTCCAAAAGTGACGTTACCGCTGTCAAACTGCAAGCATTCATATGAGGAATCAACTCATAAAAATCGGTAGGAAGAAAAATATGTAATATCAAACAAGCGTGAGATAATCTCTATCTTATGGAAATATTATTCTACTACCATACACGAACAAAATGTAGACTGGCCTCAAAATATGCCTGTATGAAACAGTGAATGAACTGAAATTCAATGGTATTAGGCAGTGACAAAATCTGTAAAGTTATTGTCAAATATCATACAATATTTCAGGAAATATTGTTCTTACCTCATAGAAATACGTCTTTCAAGTCAGTGCAGAAAGTCATGCAGTCTTGTCCAAGGTCCATGGTCCTTCAAAACCAGATCTCTCCTTATGGCATCGCCCCAAGGTGTGGGCACCAGACAAGACCACAATTTCCTTATCCCTCAAATCCATGTGACCAAAAACATCGCTCAGATGATCAAGTCCTTTTGTAGCATCAGCAAGGCGACCTTCTTCTAGAGGCTCAAGCTCGTCTTCTCTTCCGGGATGGAATGGAATGTTAGGTCCTCCGGTCACTTCAACAGCCACCACACTAGCCAACTGATAAAGACCAACATAGGTGATTATGGGGAACTATTCCTTGATTGACTCCAGGAGCCTCACGGAAATGTCCAGACCGTTGTTAGCACCATGGGAAAGCTCGGCCCCGTATCTGATCGTCCCGAAAGGCCCTCCGGTCTTGGTCTTGACATCGTAAGTCCCAGCGTTGTGCCATGTGATTCAAACCATGATCAGCGCACAGTTCTTCTCTGCAATGAGACCATGGAGCTTCCTCTTGGCTTTGTCAATGGCAGCCTTGTACACCTCACTTATGGTGGTACTCCTCGCTTACGGTGGGATAAGCCTTCACCATGGTTTCTTAACCTGCAAATGAAAAATCCAGCAGGAAATCAAGCCTTCACCATGATTTCTACCTTATTCTAGCCTAAAATGTAGTGAAAATTAATCTTTCAAGAACAAACTGCCAACGCCTGGGCTGCCCTAACATACAAATACAGGGCGAACTTGATATTCAAGGAACGGAGAGGGCGAAATACCTATAACCAGTCTCCCATAACCAGTACAAATTCTCCCATAACCAGTACCATTTGTAGAAATCGGGCGATCTGAAGAAAATTTTACAAACAAACATGGAGAAATCGGGCGATCTGAACAAAATTTTACAAACAAACAAGGTGAATAGGGCTGGGAAGGTTTATCCGCCCTATTTTTTTATGGGCTAAAATATAATAATAAATTATTTTTTGTATATTTTTTGGGCTAATTATTGAAACTATTGAAAATTAATGTAATTTAAAAATTCGCCCCTTCAAAATAGGAAATCCCTTAAATTTCGCCCATGGGCTAAAATTCGCCCCTAAAATTTTCTATGCCACTGCGCTGCCAAATTTCCAATCCCAGGAAATAATGAAGGAGGCCCAAGTCCTTCATCTCGAACTCTTTTGCAAGATCCTCCTTGCATGAGAGTATCAACAGCTCATCACCTGTCAAAATCAAATCATCTACATAAAGTACAATGATCAGCAACTTACCCTCCACCACAATCTGGTATAGGTTAGGATCCGCCTCACTCTTGGAGAATCCAAGTCCGGTGAAATAACTGTCTATCCATGTGTACAAAGCACGAGGTGCTTGTTTCAACCCATACAATGCTCTCTTGAGCACACACATGTGACTCGGTGCCGAAAGATCTCGAAACCTTCGGGCTGCTCTATGTACCACCTCCTCCTCGATGACTCAGTTGAGGATGCGGTCACATCCATCTGATGAATGTGCCACCCCATCTGCACTGAGAGAGAAAGAATCGTCCGTATGGAAGAATACCTTGCGACAGGTGCAAAGGTCTCCTCATAATCGATCCCCTCTATCTGTGAAAAGCCTCGAGAAAAAAATCTTGCCTTATACTTCTCCACACTACCGTCAGCTGCCTACTTCACTTTGTAGATCCATCTCGAACCTACCACTGATTTCCCTTCTGGTCTCGGGACAATCTCCCATGCACTTTTTCTGACAATCGAATCATACTCTTCCACCATGGCATCTACCCATGCAGGGTCCTCCAAAGCTTCCTCGAAAGAGGATGGATCTGTCATGATACACTTGCTCACAAGAGCCATGTATCCAGTGTACCGATCAGGTGACTGTCTCTGTCTGCACTGTGATGTAGGTGCTCCTACAACCTTCTCTGCATATTGGAACGGTCGCTGAAGCTTTTAACAGTGCGCTAACCCTCTGAATGGTTGCTATTTGCATGGTGATCTCTTCTCTTCCACTCCATGAACCTCCTCTTGTGGCTGATCCACATCCTAAGGCTCATCCTTAGGAACTAATAGCTCCTCATCTACATGCAAGTGTGGCTCCCTCTGAAGCGAACACTTCATGGCTTTCTCCTCCTGAAATTTTATATCCCGTCGCACAACAGTCTTGCGACTGTCTGGAAAATACACACGATAGTTATGGGGCGTATCAGTGTGCCCCACAAATATCCCAACCTCTGCAGTCAGCTCTAGCTTCTTCCTGGCATCCTTTGTCACATGAATGTAAACAGGTGAACCAAAAATCCTCAAATGGGAAATATCAGGCTTCTTACCAGAAAACACCTCCTCGGGTGTACTCATGCCAAGTATCCTGTGAGGACAACGGTTCTGCACATATACTGCAGTATTGCATGCCTCAGCCCACAAGTGAATGGGTAGGCCCTGATCATGCAACATCGCCCGTGCAGCACCCACGATCGTTCTGTTCTTCCGCTCAGCCACCCCGTTCTGCTGTGGGTTATGGGGTGCGATGAGCTCTCTCCGAATCCCTTCTGCGCTGCAGAACTCCTTGAATTCAGCGGAGATGAATTCACCACCATTGTTGCTCTAGAGCCTTGTCTGCTTCCGATTCTTTCTCAGCCGGTGCCTTGAACTCACGAGGCTGAGTATGTCTCGCTCTTTCATGCAGAAGAAGATCCGGCACTTACGAGAAAAATCATCAACAAATATCACATAATGCACAAATGCTTTGTTATGAAGCTGCGAGAAAGGTCCACACACGTACATGTGAATTCTCTCAAGGATCGTCGTGGCGCGACTATCCTTCTCGTGAAAGGTAGCTTTCAAATTTTTCCAAGGTACACCTTGCCTTTGATACGTTGCGCAAGAGTGCCTTTAGGAAGCCCGAGTAGAAATCTGCTGCAGTATCTTCAAAGCTCCATCGTGAAGGTGGCCCATTCTCCGGTGCCACAACTTGCCATCATCCCGGCTCACCACTCCTTCTGCCTTGCCTGCCATTGCTGTGTAGCCATCTACCTGCAATTTATAAAGGTTCTTAACTCGAACCCCTATCCTCCGAGTTTCACCAGTTGCCTTACTGCGTAGGAAAGCCTTTCCCTCGCTAAAGACAACATCATATCCCTTGTCTTCTAACATAGCCACGGAGATAAGATTCTTCTTCAATCTTGGAACATGAATCACTTCCTTTAATATGAAGGGTTTACCAGACTCCCTCTCAAAGGAAATGGTACCGTTACTTGTCGCACTGTATCTACCATCATTGCCCATCTCGATGTGCACTCCAAGATCTTTCTCATCCATATCAGTAAACAAATATTTGTCTCCAGTCATATGAAAGGATGCATCACTGTCAAGAAACCACACTGCCCATCACACTTGAGACCAAGCATGCGATCAATGAAAAATCCAGCTCAAACTGCAAGGCTAAGGCCTCTCCAGCTGCAGATCCAGCAGCCTGCTTATTTTTCTTCTTCTACGGACAATTTGTGGCATAATGTCCGTGTTGGTGACAGTGAAAACACTTCACCTTGGACATGTTCTGCTTCTTGCCTTTCGCATTGGAATGATAAGATTTCTTGCTCTTCCCCTTCTTTGATTTGGCAGCCAAAGTGTAATTTTCTTCATCAGATGCCTTTGATGAAGATCCATCTCTGGTATTCCACCTTATCTTCTCTTGCACAAGATCCGACCAAAGTCGCTCCCATCCTGGAAATTTCTCCCGACCATTGACAGAATCCTGATAGGCATGCCAACTCTTCAGAAGACCGAGGAGAGCCAAGCTCACCAATTCCTCATCATCGACAGTCACCCCCACACTTCCCAGCTCATCCCTGCATTGGATGAACTTCGTGAGGTACTTGGGCATACTGTCGCCTTTCTCCATATTTATGTTTCTGAGTTTATCCTTGAGCGCCAACTTCCTCTGGTCGCTCTTGCTTTGGAATAAATCTGTCAAGGATTTCCACATCAAGAATGGAGAAGCCTTACCATGAAGGCTGGATACTATGTGATCCTTCACGCCCTCCAACAGAATCCTTCGACACTTTGCTGTCTTCTTTTGCCATGCGTCAAGTACGACAACATCACTAGAAGTAGGCTTTGGAATTTCTGCATCTATGAACTCCTTCAACCCATTTTCATCCAGCACCACCTCCATCCTGTCCTTCCATGCAATATAATTCGAGCTGCCCTCAAGGGCATACTCCAATCGCAATCCGTTGAAAGACATCTCAACATTGACACCAAGAAAACACTGCTGCAAATTCGAATTCCACTAACACAAAACTCAACCACTTCAATGTTTTGCAATTTCTCCAATGATCAATATAGCTCGGATACCATGTAGAAATTTGAATAACTGATATATTATTCACCGAGATTCTCTTGATCACACACTATTTTAGCTTCATGCATAATACATAATCTCTTCTACCATTGATCATCACATGCGGAAATAAAATCAATTGCATGCATACATTAAAACCACAAACAATCACACATATGAACACGGTATTTAATGGGAAAGCTTAAAGCTGAAAACCCCAACTATCTGTATATTATATTTCATGGAGATCATGTAACAATCATAGTACAAAAGCTCCTCACAAGCTCTCATGCACACCCTCAATTGCTACACACTATGAAGCTAGATCTAGCAAAGCTCATGCTCCAACCCTTAGCCACTTGATAGCCAGCCTCTATTGCGTTTTCAAAGCTATGGGATGGCTTCATTAAATAGATAACCACCTGGCCTGAACTGCGCAATCCTCATGGGCTTACTCCACCTATCTGTGTGTTGCAAATAGCAACAGTATAGTCACAACTGATAGTTAACCTGCTCTTTCACCTATTCTTGCACTAGTCTCCACTGAAACTGTCCATGCACTGAAGTTAACTGATGCATTCTTTAGTTGATTTATGAGTTTATAATTAGTGAATTAATTAATAATTAATTCACACCACTCTCACTAATTGTATCTAATAGTTAACTTGGATACAAAAAGCTCAACTATGTTTAGATTAGTTAAACTGAATACAACTCCACTAACTTCCTCAATCAACTCCACCAAACTCTGTCACATGAGTTCTAACTGAAGTCTCCATGCAATAGCTTCACTTAAACCCTAGGAAAAGCGTAATTTCTTATGTCAGCTGCATGTGCCACTTCTAGGCATCAAACTGAAGTGCTCCAAGAGAATAAGATAATGTTTAGAGTCTAAATATTATTAAGAGCTAATAATATTTGACATCCCTATTTTTAGACTGGCAATCTAAAAATAGATTCCACCCAGTATGTCTAAAATTAGAAGTCCATCTATTTTTCCAACTTGACCAACCCTCCACAAATAGCATCCTGCAACTCATAGAATCATGATCCACATGTCTAGAAATAGACATAGTCTAAAAATAGACTTTGCGCCAAAAATAGCCAAAATAGCCAAAATAGCCCGCAGGCCCACTTAGTGAAGGTGACTCCTTTCCACTAAGCTCATCATCTTGTTGCAATCTCAACAAAAAAATTTAGGATAAGGTTGTTAAAGATAGTAATGAAGAGTTTGAGTCCTATTTAAAATAGGGTTGTCAAGTAGGATAGGTGTCTGTTTGTCATAAATTTGATGTTTTATGGTTATGCAAGGTGTCAAGAGTTAGAAATTCGATGTATCTAGCCTAATATGAGATCATCTCATGTTTTAAATGGTCTATTAAAGGCCATTGGGTCAAATTGGCAAAGGTTTGGACATTTTTGGCAAACTGGTGCTTATTGTAAAAAATTGTTTTCAGCTAATAAAAAGAGCTTCTACTTGACCAACTTGAGACTTAGAAGGGGTTTCTAGTGTTTTCCTATTCTATCAGTGTTTATTATATATCTTATTTGTAGTTGTGTTCATTTACATTACTCAAAACTCATCTTTAGATGCTCTGACTTCCTTTATAAGTGAACTGACTGTGTTTTTACATGTTCATGTGTGTGTGACCTATGACTAAAAACTCTGATATGCCTCAACTTCCATGTCAATTATATTGATTGATTTACTGAATTATTTTGACTCCATAAGCCCAATGTATACATGATGATATTATTTTCAATCTACAGGGTTGGAAAATGTCATTTCAGCAGACTATTATTGTAAAGCCTTGGATTTACTGATATATACAAAAGCGATACAACTTTATTCCCTTGATATTCTCAGTGTATTTCAATGAGTTTATGTCCTATCTTTGAAATGTTTTTCTTTAATGTATTAATGCTTATTACTCAGAATTCATGGTTATTCATGCTCTGACTTCCTGACTTCCTTTAAGTATTGAGCTTTGGTGAATTTATTTCAATTTTTCCTTTTCAATACCTTGATGTCTCATTACTCAGAATTCATGTATTACATGAGTTATTGGGATTTTCCTAAATGTGTTACTCTTTCATTGAAATATATACAAGCCTCAACTTCGACAAGGAGAGCTATTGTTATCTGTATCCCTTTCACTGACTCCATATCCCAATGGTAGCAAGCCTTCAACTTTTCAACCTGCAAACATACAAAACCAAGACACAAACAATAGAGTTAGCCATCTATCTATATCTTCATTCAATATCATTAACCCTTGAGAGAGCCCTCTCAGATTGAGGAGGCTAAGCCTCAGTCACAAGATTGGTTTGAAATAGTTACACTAAAGTTGTCTGATGAGCAGCCAATCAGGTACGATTTTGGTGATAACAGAGTGTATGCCTGGCTTGCTTTCAAAATGACCCTCAAGGCTTATTTTATAATCTTCTCATTGATTAATCAATGAGCCATATTAGAATTCTAATCAATGGCTAAGATTAAAACTTGACTTGATCTTTGTTTTCTAGAAGATTCACACATTGTCTTATTAATACCCTTTAATTATTTAATTTCCCTAAGTTTATACTTAGGGTCCCCACTAAAATAATTAATTGTTTTAATAAGACATGAACTGAGTGGAATTTTCACAAACAGTTTATGGGTTCTTTGGAATATTGATGTCTAAGTCTCTAATGCTACAAAAATAAACACTCCCTCTTAGTGAGGAAAGTGTTCTAGCAATATGCCTGTTGCATGTTGCTCTGCTTCTGAAGCATCTTCTGCACTACTGATCTCTGGAAGTTTCCCCTCATCTGTTGCACTGTTGCCTTATGTATTGTTGCCCATGACATTGCCACTGTCACTGCTGCATCTGTATTGTAGCTCCCTTTGAATCCTGATCCTATCCATTCCTACTACTGGAATGGATTCTTGATCATCCCCATATTCTCTATGAAGTAGAAAAAAATAGTCTTCCCTAGAGCTTTTGTGAGAATGTTTGCCACTTGTTCTCCTGTTGGAGTGTACTACCACTGTACAAATCCACGTTGTACACTGTCCCTGATGAAGTGAAACCTAATGTCAATGTGCTTCGACCAATCATGAAACACAATATTTTCAGAGAGCTTGATGCAAATCTTATTATCACATAATATATTGGTCACTTCCATTTTCACCTTTAGTAGGTTCACAAGCAGTTTCCGAAGCCATATGGCCTCACACGAAGATGTGCTAGCTGCCATATATTCAACCTCTACTGAGCTCAGTGCCACAAATTTCTTTTTCCTGCTACACCAGGAAGTCATTCCTGATATGAGATTGAAACAATACCCACTGGTACTCTTCCGATCTACTAGACTCGGAGCCAAATCTGTGTCAGTGAACCCACTCAACCTTGCATCACTACTACAGGTGTACTTCAATCCAAGCTCTATTGTTCCTTGAAGGTACCTGAGAACATGCTTGGTTGCTACCCAATGATCCCTCTTAGGTTCTACCATGAACTAACTAAGGGTATTTACAAAATAGCAGATGTTTGGCCTTGTGTTTACTAGATACATCAACAATCCTATGAGCTGCCTATACAGAGTAGGATCATCCTCATCATCTTCGGACGTGTTGATTTTCTTCTAGTTGGTGATCATTGGAGTCTTCATGGATCTACAATCCTCCATCTGAAATCACTTCAGAATCTCTGTAGTATATCTTCCTTGACCAAGGAAGATATCCCCCTTCTCCTGCCAAACTTCCAACCCCAGAAAATAGTGCATTAGCCCTAGGGCCTTCATGTCAAATTTTGTAGCCAAATTATTCTTGCAGTTTGTGATGAACCTCGATGATCCTGTCATAAATAGATCATCTACATATAAAAACACTATTAGGGGCTCACTCCCTACCCTTAGATAGTGGAGATTAGGATCTGCGACACTCTTGACGAATCCCATCTTCTTCAAGTAGCTTCCAATTCGACCATACTAGGCTCTAGGAGCTTGCTTTAGTCCATACAAGGCTTTCTTGAGCCTACACACATGAGTCTTTTGATCATGCATCTCAAATCCTTCTGGTTGTTCAATATACACCTCTTCCTCTATCACCCCATTCAAGAACGCAATCTTGATGTCCATATGGTGAATTTCCCATCCCATCTATGTAGCAAGGGATATCACGGATCTAATAGAGGTATATCTGGCTACTAGGGAGAAGGTTTCTTCATAATCTATCCCTTCCTTCTGAGCATACCCCTTAGCCACAAACCTAGCTTTAAATTTATCAATGTTTCCATCTGCAGCATACTTGACCTTGTAGATCCACCTTGATCCTACAACTGGTATCTCCTAATGTCTGGGGACCACTTCCCATACATCATTCGTCATGATGGAACTATACTCTTCCACCATTGCATCTACCCACACCTGGTGCTGAGCTAATTCCCAAAAACTGGAAGGTTCCCCAACCTGTGCAACCAATACTTGATACCTCTCAGGTTGCTTACGTTGTCTCTTCTCATTTTGAGGGACTCCGACAAAGTATTGTGGCATCCCTCAGAATTTTTCGTAGTTCCCTTCTCCTTCTTCAAATAGTGGTGGGTGGATTTAGGCAGCTGAATTTTTCATTTCTCATTGTTGAGGTTGAACCAGCAGATGCTCCTCAGACTGCGTAGAAGAAGGCAACTCAGAGGATCTTTTGAAGGCCTTCTCCTCCAAGAATTTTGCATCCCTCCACACAAAAAAATTCATGCTCTTAGGAATATAGATGTGATATGCCTTTCCATTCTCACTGTATCCTACCAGATACCCCTTTTCTACAGTCATATCCAACTTCTTCCTCTTCTCACTGGCACATGATAGTAATTTTTACTGTTGAAGATCCTAAAGTGACTAACTTCAGGCTTGTTGCCAATGAAGACACTTTCCGGCATGATATTTCCCAATACAGCGTCAAGGAACCTATTCTGAACATAGACGATTGAACTACAAGCTTCAGCCCACAAAAATTTGGGCATGTCTTGATCATACAACATCACTCTTGTAGCTTTGACAATAGTCTTGTTTTTCCTTTTTGCCGAACCATTTTGCTCCAGATTATATGGAGCGGTCCACTCTCTTCTGATACCTTCCCTTACACAGAACCCAATGAATTCCTTGTCTATGTATTCACCACCATTGTCTCAACTCAGTATCTTGATCCTCTTTCATGTTATATTTTCTACCAGAGCTTTGAACTCTTTAAACCGACTGAAGACTTCATCCTTGGTCTTCAAAAAGTAGATCCAGGTCTTTCTGGAATGGTCATCAATAAACGTGACGAAATACTCGGCAGAACTAAGATCTATAGTGGACATTGGTCCATAGATATCAGAGTGTATTAGGCCTAATACACTCTTGGGCCTATTGTTGCTTCTCTGATAAGCTACCTTGGCATATCTTCCTAATACGCACCCTTTGCAGACATCATCCCGCTTGGTGCTCAGTTCTGGAACTCCTGTGACATTTTTCTTGAGTATTTTTAATGCCCCATAATGCAAATATCCCATTCTTCTTTTCCATATTTCATTTATATTTGTTTCATCAGCGTTGTCAATCAGTGCCATTGGGGATTTGAGCTCCAACTATAGAGTTTGTTGCTCCTTACTTCGATCTGTGATTTCTTCTTCCAACTGGGATTTTTAACGTAAACCTTGTTTCCAATCAAGTGAATGTCATAATCTCAGTTTTGAAGTTGAGACACTAAGAGCAAGATCATCCCCAACCCGGGCACATGCAGCACATACATGGACCAAATATTATTTCTGGCCTCGGTCTGAAATACTACGGTATCTCTTCCAATCGGGGTACAATTTTCTTTACTACCCATGGTCATTTTAAAATTCATTTGATCCTCTCGGTAATTGGAAAAACATTCTCATACTCCTGTCATATGATCAGAAGCTCGATTGTCAATGTACCAGACTTCCGGAGAAGCCGTGTTTGACACACAAGAAAATTCTTCTTCAAGTCTATATGCCAGAACAGAAACATCATGATCTATTTGTTCTATCATTCTTCTTTACTTCTCTGGAGAACTGCATGAACCCCTCCGAGCTACTGCCGCAGTATCAAATTTATGTTCACTTATTGATTATCCTTTCCTATTACACATCTCCGACTCTGCTACCATGTGAAATTTTAAATATGAAATTCTACAGTTGTAGTGATATATTTATTTCTCCAACTTATTATTTCAATAAGTTATTTACAGAAATATATCAGTAAACTTAGAAATAAATACTACTCCAATGTTCAAAATTATATATGCATAGAAGTAAAGAGTGAAGAACATAAGCATAAGAACCAATCACATGTACACAGATATTTTTGGACAAATGTCCCTAGAAATCCCCAATGCAAGAAAATAGGTGTAGCAGATGAGGGTTTTATTAATATTCTTCAGGAAATGAATCTTTACAAGGAATACACTGGTGTATGAAATCTGAAAACACCTGAGACAGAATTCTCGGCTCCTCTCAACAATTCCCAGACACCCTGATCAACCTTTGCTTCCCTTTGTACCTATCTATGTTATTCACTGCGTTGCAACCCTGTGTTACCTTCTGTGACCCAATGAATCCCCCTGTACTTGAGTTCAGTCATTGTTGACTCCCTCCTTCTCCTTCTGCTCCTAAAACTCTCTACCCTGCAATTCTCCCACTGAGATCGAATTCTATTCCTTCAGAATTGATCTCCTTTGGGTACTGAGTGTATGCCTGGCTTGTTTTCCAAATGACTCTTGAGCCTTATTTTATAATCTTCTTGTTGATGAATCAACGGCCCAGATTAGAAGTCTAATCAATGGATAATATTAAAACTTGAATTGATCTTAATTTTCTAGAAGATTCACACTATGTCTTATTAATACCCTTTAATTATTTAATTTCCCTAAGTTTATACTTAGGGTCCCTATTAAAATAATCAATTATTTTAATAAGACATGAACCGAGTGGAATTACCACAAATGGTTTCTGGGTTCTTTGGAATATTGATGTGCAAGTCTCCTCCCAAATTTTGAGACTCATGTCACTTTCCGACGCTACAAAAATCAACACCTGTTTGATTTCCTGCGTAAATAAAAATAAGACTAAGGTCATGGGACACGTATTCCAAGTTGAATGTTTGGAAAAACATAGTGATGAGTATCACTGGTGATTAATTAATGGCTATGGAAATTGGAAAAGGAAAAGTGGCATTAATTGGAATTTAATTATGAAAATTAAGGAAAATAGGAGAAAAGGGATATGAAAGGTCACATATTTGCATGAGAGGGAAAATGAAGGAAAACGAAGAAAATAGAAGCCTCAATGATAAAAAGGCTTATGAGGATCAATTGCTAGCCTTTTGATAGTTTTTGGGTGGAGCTCCCATTCATTCTCTCATTCTCTCATACTCTTGCACACTTAGAGTATTCTTGGAACACTCTAGTTTCACTTGGATTGGAGGAAGAAGGTAAAGGAAAGTAGGAAAGTGCAAGGGAACAAGTGGATCAATTACAACTTGATTTCTTTGCAGGTAACAGGTTGCATGTGTGATTTCCTTGTTGATTCTATGGATGCATGGTATATGCATGTGATTTTCTGGTTTTGTGTTCTCATTGGAATGAAGATTTTCCTGGATTGACAGTGGTTTTAGCCTTTCCTTTCCATTTCTTGGATATCCATGGTGTTGTGGGTGTTTCCACTTGATTTTTTTCTTATTGGTGCTCATAATTCCTTATGGTTGTGGGTTGGAAAAAATGGGTTGGAAGCCCTCGAACAACTTCGGTTGAGTTACTAGTCTTGGAGCCTAGGTTGGGACAAATGCTCTGGAGCCCTTGGTGGGCTGAGTTACTAGTTCCTGGAGCCCTGGACAACTTGGGTAGAGACTGATCTAGTTGGTGTTAGTGAATTCCGACCATGAGGTGGAATCACTAGTTAAGGGTTGAGCTGGTTTTTCCTTTGGAAGCCCTGGTTTGGTTTTGTTTAGTTTATTCCATGAGATCCCACATTCATGCTTGGAATATGGCATAGGGTTGATTGGTTGAAAGAGATATTTAGTTCAGCTAAATCTATGGTCGGGTGGAATTTTCATACGTTAATATTTAGTTATTTCTCCACCTTTATTTATATATATTTGTAGCGATTATGTTGGTGATATTATGGTTGAGTTTCCATGGTTTATATGTTGGTTATTCGTTGGTTAGATGTTGGTTATGTGATGTATATTACTTATGGATCTTGACATGTTTGATGAATATATGAATGGTTGATTAATGCGCGGACTAAATAATGTTGTTGCAACTATGTGGAGAGGGCATAGAGCCTTCTTGGTGATCCTAAGAGGAATCTCAGACTATTATGATCAGATATGCATTCATGAAATGTAGCTTACATCTTTTCCATATGTTTGACGAAATGACTATTATGATTAGGAATGGTTAGGTCAAGTTTCTGACTCAATACTGAATGTTAAGCTTTTTTTTTCATGTTTATAATGATTCTGGAAAGTCTGAGGCAATTATAGATAGTGGTATTGAGGTTGATCTAGATTTGAGTCCTCCACTGGAATCTTTATAAGAAGGTTCACCTCTACTTAGAAGAAGTAAGTGCCTCGCTAATAGTCCACATTCCACCTTGTGTGGGACACACTAGTAATGTATGATGACGAAGATGTGCAACATGTTGAGTTGGTTGAAGTACTTTCGTCTTAAAGCAAGAAATGGAAACTGCTAGAAGGAAGTATAGATGACCAAAAGAAGAAAAAGGTATGTATATATTTGATAAATAAATTTGTGTCATAGATGTATTTACTAGAAAATCAGACAAGCAAAGATGACATTATTTAATGTCAAGCAGAAGGATTTACAAGGCTGAGAGAAATTAGAGAATTTGAAGTATTTAAAAATCTCTAAGGTCTAAGAGGAAAAATCAAATTTTGCACTACAGGAACCAGCTAAATGCACCTTTGCACGCACTATTATTCGATTAGCGTGACTTTGCACGGCTTTTCCTCAAAAATCTGCGCAGTCCTGAGAGTGGTGGAAGTCACTTTCCAGTACCACAAGGCACACTCTGGGACATTTATCCCACACTTGATTCTGCCTAAGGACAACCACCCAAGTCTCCTTAGGACCTCAAGGGAGCACACAATGGAATAAATGTGGCACACAATGGAATCACCCTCCTCTCTTGGGTCACCATCCACAATGTACCAAGAGAGGGAAGGAGGATTTGAATTCTCCTATAAAAGGCTACCAAGAGATGAACAATTGGAGAAATTTTTTTTATGATGGCCATAATTTCCCTAAGCAATACCCGCAGTGTGTGATCCGAAGCAGAGATAGATGGGACTTAGTTGTTGGCCATCCAACAACTCTAGTCCACCATAGTAGAGAGAGGGAGACTTTTCGCCAAGGCAGCTCAGAATTAAAGACATCCTTGCATCGGGACTCGGAACTCCATAGTTCTAAGGGCCCCTTGGCAAGTGGGTAAAATTTTCATCCTTCATTCCTACCAGCACTCAATAAGATGGGACATCTGCGCCGCTATTTGGATTATTGAGGTTGTTTGACTCTATTCAAAGATTTTGTTTTATTTTTTTAGTTTAGTTTATATGTTTGAATATGCATGCTATTTATCTATCTAATATGTTTATGTTTTAGCATGTTCCACTAACTTGCTTGACTCCATCCATTTTCTTCCTGTGAGCAAGAACTTAAGAGTTAAAAACCACCCCTCTAAAGCATGTGTGATTTGGTACATTCTTGTGCCAAACACACTAACACAGGATTGATGACTCCACTATATTATATTTCTAAGTTTATGTGGTTGTGCCTTTTTTGCAAAGACCTCTTTCTTTGCTGAGGAGTTGGGCTGGAACTGCCCCCTTTCTCTCCCTCACTGCCTGATTTACCCTCAGTGACAAGCTGAAGCTAAAGAGCTCCCAAAAAATTAGTTTGCAGGAAAATTGTGTGGCTTTCTTACAGACATACACGCCCCAGTGTGCGCGTTCAAAGGTGACCTGCCCACAGCCTTCGCGCCTATTTTAGCCTTTTCCGCACAAAAAACAGAAGTAGGATTTTTTCTACTATTTCCATATTTTTCTTGCTTGCAAAATGACTAGAAGCCCATAATACATCTTCCAACACTGGTTGAGGTGCCCACAACTTTTTAAAGCTCAATTTTAGTTTCTTTTAGTATTTTAGGTGTTAGTTTTATTCCAAGTTGATTTTCGCAAAGTTAAGACATAGTTTAAGTACGAGGAAAATTAACTTGCGTTCCGAAATAATTAATTTTTTGCGAATTTCGGTACCAAAAGACCTAGTTAATTAACCAAAGTAAGTAGCCCAAGTCCACACATGCTTAGCTAAATATCTTTTATTTTTTTAGTGTAAAATTCATTAGTTTAGTACAATTTTTGCACTAGGATTTTTTGGACCAGGATCAAATTGTCAGTAAAAGAGCAAGTAATATCTGCTGCCTTTGCACCTTTGAGTGATCCTAGGCAAGAATTTGACCACTCTATATTGATAACTCACCATATCCCTATAGTTGATCATTTAGATTAACTAGGAAAAATTGAAAGCGGCCCATATCCACGCATGTTTTTCTTTTGAGCAAGGAACAACAAAACATAGTTTAAATAGGGGATTTTGAAAAGGATCACCACATATCCACACGTTTAAACTATGTTCTTGTTCACCTTTTGTTCACACACATACACACCCTAAGTAAAATAAAGGCACCTAAAACTAACTTAACAAAACTCATTAAATTCTCCACACAAGGGCCACAAAAGAATTTATATTCTATGTTAGGACCAAGGGGGTTATAGGCATACAATAAGCCGCCTTGGTTATTATTCATCTTGAAACATAGAAGTTGACTGTTTAGGGAACTTTCAAATCTACCTATACACCCATGGTAAAGAAAACCTGAGTGCAACAGAGACCTGATTCAGAGGGGGTTAGGCTTAGGCCTAGTGCGTGTGATATCATTCGAGGCTAACTGACCCGTCTGATACTCGGTACTGGTATTTGAACTACCAAGAAGCCCAAGACTTGAACACTCACATGGGACAACCGTGCCTAGTGGCCAAAATTAGGGAAT
Source organism: Pinus albicaulis (assembly GCA_034641835.2). Classification (NCBI taxonomy): domain Eukaryota; kingdom Viridiplantae; phylum Streptophyta; class Pinopsida; order Pinales; family Pinaceae; genus Pinus; species Pinus albicaulis. The sequence continues at coordinate 395,414,336 of CM076584.1, forward strand.
CCTTTCCCTATAGGTGATGGTGCAAGCAGACTAGATCCTCTACCCTTACATTGGTGGATTTTATTCGGTTGACTAGGGGCGTCCCCAGTTCTTTCAGGATGTTGTGCTAGCATTCGCAAGATATCTTCTCAAGGTCCAGTTACATTTGAGTGTGGGAGGATGATTAGGCCTTCTGGGATTTGAGTATCATACAAAAACAATAATAAAAAACCATATTTTTTTATTGACTGATCATATAGGATTAATCTAAACCGAAAATTTATTTTAATTTTCACTTGGTTTTATGTATGTGATCAGATTTTTGATTTTATTATAATCTCTATCCTCTAAAATATTTCCAAAACCATACCTATTTGACGCCATAACAGACCCAACAGGACCTCGTCGATCTAGACGTCTTTTGGACCTCCCCCCATTACCGGGAGGGGTTCCGGGTCTTTCACCATTTAGGCGTCCAAGACGGAACACACCCACCATTATTTATTCATAATTTATTGGGGAATCTTTATTTGGGAACCCTATTCGGTCTCCCAGCACCACACTAGTGAACACCCCCACAGGTTCACCACACACCACTCCTCCCACAACCCCTGGCGGGTAGAGGAGTGCTACCCATTCGGGAAGCCAGGTGAACGCACAGTGAGGTATGTCACAGACAAACCCTATTCCTGACTATAACATTGTGTTTTCACAAGTCGCAATGGCTAAAAACTCGCAGTCACCTTTTCTAGCTTTGTTAAATATACCAGATTTAACCAAGTTGAGAAACGACCCCATTGTACACAACCCCATATGGCCTACCATGCCCACGAAGCTCCCTTCATACATTCCAAATTTTGAAGGGAAGCAAGCGGAAGACCCCGGAAATCATGTTATGACTTTCCACCTATGGTGTTCGTCAAATATCATCGTTGACGATACTATTCGACTAATACTATTTCAACACACCCTAACCGGAATAGTCGCGAAATGGTATGTGGAGCAGCCCTCTGCTACACATGGAACCTTTAGCACCCTTGCTACTATATTCCTGATCTATTTTCAGTTACCCATCCACTATGATTCTGGAATGGAATGACTGACCCACTTTAGGCAAACCCTTGTCGTCCATATCTCGAACCATCTCCATGAATGGCAGCGACATTGTAGTTTGTGCAAATTCAAACTCGACGATTGAGTTCTGTTAGACCTGCTATTGAAAACTCTCATCTCAAAGATTTCGAAGGATGTAGTGCAAAAAAATCCCATATCCGAAGAGGATGCCATCAGTAAGGCCCAACAACTTGAGCTGATCTATACGCAATCGGGGTATATTTACAATATCCTGTCAAACAACCCGTGCATGCAAACTTACAAAGAATTTTCTAAGCACGTCGAACTCTACAAACGGTTTAATTGGGTCACTGGCCCAAAATCACCTAAACAAAAATGTTCAATACCCTGGTTACACATATGATTCTACCCAAAACATATCACAACCCAACTACCAACGTCATCCCATGCGTTCGCAAAACATGACCAGTAGGGTGTCATCATACCACCATCAGCATGGAGGACCCTATCCTCCAACTCAAGGAACCCATTACGCAGCTAGACATGCTGATAAAAGAGCTCCACTCCAATAGCCATTTACAAACCAGGGACCGTAATACGCCCCATCTCTAGCACAAGACCCGCCCATGAAGAATAATGCACAGGTGAACTTTTCACAACCCTCCCAAAACCAACCGCACCAACCATACAACCAGGAGAATCCAAATTATCCTCCTAATGCGGTTAAGAAAAAGGGAAAAACAAGCCTAAAGCAAATCTTGGACAGGGGGGCAACAACCAACACCACCCCTTCGCGATCTCAGGCTAGAGGAAACTCTAACCGAAATCAAAACCAGGAGCCAAGCAACCCCCAAAGGCAGAACAAGAGACCAATTCTTCGAACGAACCAATCTTGTTCAATATTTGGTGAGTACGGCCATGAAAATCAGCACTGGCCCGACCTCCCTGAAATAAAGAAGTTGTAGAGTAATCGTGGACAAGGGGGATCCTCCCAACAGACAACATTCATGCAGAATCCCTTCCCCCATCAAGGGACAGTTAGCACACAGCAAAAAACTCCAAGCGATTCTGGAAAAAATAGCCACGAAATCTACATGACTGGCGAAGAAATGTTTTTTTAGACACAGAACCAAAATTACGATACCCCAGCAGACACCAATGCGTCAGGGGCTAGTACAAGTGCACCAACAGAACCTTTGACTATATCAAAGATGCCTATTGAACCTCTGCCAAAAATGGCTAAAGGACCAACTAGGCAGGCAGGAAACTATTCCAAATCAACCCATAACTATAGCATTGTGGATGATCTAGCTCAATCTCCCGCCTCTCTATCAGCTTTTGAGGTATTACAATCATGCCCAAAGTAGCAGAATGTCTTACTTTCTGCATTAGGTGCCATCAACCCTGCCAATTTGCGCCTGATGGCTTTTGATTTAGATAAAGCCACCCCTAGGCTTTCTTTAATGGTCGCCTTTCAAATACCAATGTCGGTCCAAAACATCACCATTCACTGATGTATCATTGACAAAGGTGCATCCATATGCATCATGTCAAATAATGTTTGGCAGAAGTTAGGGTCTCCTGAACTAAAGCCATCTGACATCACGCTTAGAGCATACGATGGTCGCCCTTCAGCCCCCGTCAGTCTCTACCAAAACGTTTCGGTCTGCTTAGCCGGCAAGAGGGTCCTTATAGACATTAAAGTCTTGGACACCCAATTTGACTACAATATACTTCTTGTCTAGAGTTATATGTATTCCATGTCAGTCATCACCTCCTCTGTCTTCCAAACTATGATGTTCCCCGATGAGGACCGCATCGTTTCTGTTGACTAGTTGATACAGAGTGAAAAGTAGCCCCTAACAAATACTGATGTCATTCTACCCTATGTAGACACATCTGCTGACGTACTTACATAGTGCCATGAATATGGCCCTGTCCATTTCAAACCATCGTCCATCCTAGGGCCATTCCTAGGAGATCCCCCTGTTATACCTAAGTCATCACTTGATGTCACAAGGGCTCCGGTGTGCATATTTTATTTTTCAAGCACCGAAGCTAGTCACGACATGGAGATGAACAGTAATGACACCAAGTCCTTAGCCACAGCGGCCTCTCTAGCCTACACCACCTCCCAAACTCCTATCCTCTTTCCCCCAGCTGGTTTTGTGTCACAGCAGGTCATGGCCACGGTGGTCCTACCAAACTTATCATTTGCAATACTAGTTTGGTACCTAGTCCCACCTACTCCAATGGGATTCGCGCACATCACCTCTACAGGTTTAATCCCTATCAATCCTGAACTGGCCCCAGACATTCAGGAGATTGTCGCAAACATCCCTTCAAAGGAAACTCCCATCGTAAAACCAATGATTATGACTAAGAAAACCGAGAGAGGAGGAAACAAGATGGAGAGTCCCACCACGCATTGGGAATCACCACATTATGCCATATGTGACATAGTAGGGCACCCTATCCACATCTAGACATAGATGGACTACTTAAAACCACTCCTTAGCTTTGCGATAGACATCGTAGCACCAAGTTCCCATAAAAAGGAACCTGCCACCAAAAATCAAGGCAAATCATTGCGTACTAATCATGCATGCACTATCTGCAGCAATTATGGACACTATACCCATCATTTCCCAGAGATCCTATGATATAGGGACACCTTACATGCCATCAAGCAATCCTATCAAGAGGATCCCTCCACCCAGTCATCTGGAGATGAACCTCACGTCATTCTATACCTGCAGGAGGAACAACAGTCACTAGAAAGACTCTCATTCATATTCCCCCCTCCTATCATACATTGCACTCTATGCGATGAACTTGGTCACTTCATCGAGGAATGTGCAACCCTGGAACTCAACCACAAATGGTATCCTATCGAGCGCGTTTACAATGTTGGTTTGCAGGCAGTGCAATTCACGTGTCCTTTATGTGTCGACAACCACATGTTAGAGCAATGCCACTATATCCCCTGATTCTGCTTAGCGCTAGCTAGTTTTCGCTCAACCATATTCCGCCTCTCCAAAGAAGATGGCTCTGACTCAGAATCTATGAACAGCTTGACAACCCAAGAAGATGTGATGAGTACATCCATCCTCTTTCTATCAGTTAAAAAGCGACCAATTAGGGAACCCTTAGTTACCCCCAACCACCCTCTTTAGAGAATACCAACATGTGCATTTTGTAAAATACCCAATAATGTGATCACCACTTTCCCTGACTTAGAAACGCTACGCCGTTGGTACCTAGTCACACCAAAAAGTGAGCAAGACGAGAACCCCATATATAGGCTTATTTTCCTAATATGTCAGGGAAATCACCATGAATAGCATTGTACCTATATCCTGCGAGTACTTCCTCTAATTGATATGATACATACATTAGAAAATAAATGTGACAATCTCCTCAACCAGTATATAAGGCAGATCACCCCCATGCCCTTAACCCCAAACCCACATTGGCATAATGGGAAAACTGGGACGGTGCACCAACCAAGCATGACCTAGATCCAACCTAGGATAACATGCAAACTATGTTACCTGATTGGCCATCAGGTCAATCATTCCAAAGAACTGAAGCACCTCACAAACAGTTTTCACACAATCTCTTCTCAACCGTAAAGAATTCTCTCTAACCAAGAGAATATCACGCACAATTATTTCTGGATTTTTTCACACTTTCATCACACAATAAAATGTGAGCATCTCTCGAAGCTTAGAGCGGCAAGAGCAGTGTTAAGTCTACACTCCCCAAAAGAGTTAGACGTACCCAAGCCAAAAACTCGGAAATGGAAGCAGAAGCTCTCGTCTTCTACAACATATCCTTTCCAAGCATCCATGTCTGGGAGGAAGAGTAGTGTTGATTCCCACACAATCTACTCAGTTGGCACAGTGGTACCATGAACCATTTGCACTGGCCATAACCACGAACCAGAGGCATGCCCTCTAATGGAAACATTCAGGCACCTGTACACCAGGCACAATTTCAACTGACAGGAAATTGACTATCCTAATAGGGGACCCATCCTTGCACTCACGCAAGCTCCCATCATGGAGATTCTCCCCCCCCCAAACGCTGACGACATGATACACCATATACAATTCATATATTCATGTATCGGAACTATGACTCGAGCTGTCTGCTCATCTGCCATAGGTGTCAAGTCAGCTGCAACTAAGTGAGTAGTTGTACCTATGACAATGCAGACCCAATCTATCTACACTCTGTCGACCGCGTCTGGTTCCACCACGTCGACGATGGAATCCTTCTCATGCCTATCAACTAGCTCCTGCGGACTAAACCTCTTCGGCACAACATTGCGTAGGATCAATCCCGCTTAGGATCCCTATTCCAATCAGACGAGGACATCCTAGAGGCCATGATGGAGCCAGATTATCCGTGGGATGCGATACATCACCATTCAATTTTTCTCCCCAAACAAGTGTTCAATCCTAAAAATACAAAATAACAAGATATCTATGCAACCGAATCAAAATATTTCCTCCCATCAAGGAAATTCGATTGGTTCAAGAATCCTATCCCGGCACACGATGTGTTCGAGGAAGGAAACATGTCAAAAATCTCACCTACCGTCAAGTTGAATATATCCCAAAATCCTAGAAAGGTCGAAGAAATATCATTGGGGGCAGCATGTGTTGAGCTCTAAGAATGTTCTTTCTTCCACCACATTCCACTCCATTTCTTTTTTCCATTGTTAATCTCAGGCTCAAATAATCAATAGAATTATTTAAAATTTCTTTGAGAATGAATATCATGACTAACTTACTATGTTTTTATGATTTTGTCATTGTAGTACTTTTTGAACTAAATCTAGCTACAGAATGCAGACATTCTGTAGCTAGTTGCCAATTCTGCAGCTGGCTTCATGTCTACACAGGTTCCAGGTGTCATCTTAGAGAAAATCACATATGGTCGTATTCCACATCATCTCCTTATCATTTTTTTCTCTCCACGAAGTTTGAACGGAATCCTGTAGGCGGTTATGCACGTGGGAACTCAAATTAGGAGGTAGACTCCTAACAGGATAAGGACAGTCCAGATGTCCTTAATCATATTACGAGACCACCTTCAGAGTTCTATTTCGATTCTAATTAGGAAAGACAAGTATTCCTATGTTATCTCAGATACGGTTATGTAATTTTGTTATAAATATGCTCGGGAAACCGAGGGACAAGGTTAGATTTTATGGTTGATTGCTAGATTTCAGAAGTCTGAAAACACTCTTTTTGAATTAATTTCTCTTTAATGAAAGAAGCATCATTTCCTTGAAAGCGTTGAATCAATCTTGAAGTAGATTTCGTGCTACTCTAGTGGTAGAGGGCCCCTGCCTCCAGAGTAGCCTTGTTTATACGGTTTAGATAAGTATTTTAGTCTCGTTTTCATTTCTAGCTTAGGCAAGTTTTTGAAGCTTATGTTCATATTTGTTTACATTAATTATCACAGCTAGACTTACTCTTATAAACTCTTCCAAAATATCATTACGATGAATAAGGCATAGCTGTGTTATTATAGGTTTTAGTTGCATTTCCTTTCGTTAATTATCACAGTTAGACTTACTCTAATAAACTCTTCCAAAATATCATCGCGATGAATAAGGCATAGCTGTGGTATTGTAGGTTTTAGTTGCTTGTTTACACTAAATGTCACAGCCGGTCTTACTCTTACAAACTCTTCCAAAACATCATTAACAACGAATAAGAAACAACTGTGGTGTCTTAGATTCTAGTTGTATTTGCTTTCAGTTTTATGTTTATGTTCAGTTGCATTGAATAATACAGCCATACTTGTTTTCACAAACTCTTCCAAAATATCATTCATATTGAACGAGATGGGATGTAGAATTCCTTAGGTTAGTTGCATGTTAATTTAGTTACAGCACTCCGGAGGTAGAATGCATTTAGTTCAGCTCTGTCACTACATTTCAGTTTGATAATGGCATTTTAGTTTAACACTGTTCACTGTACTCCAAGTAGACTAGTAGCACTCTAGTTTAGTCTTAGCTCACTATATTAACATTCCAGTTTAGTTGCTATCCATTGCATTTTAAATTGTATTAGTTGTTAAATGTAAATACCACGGTCTTCATTATTTACAAAACTTCTTTTGTTCCAAAATCATATTAATACATAATCATCTGGACAGAAGCTAGTATCAGTCTAAGGCCTGGAGTATTTTGCAACCTTTTTACCATTTCACAAACAAGCCTTTTCTCAAAGACTATTCTAAAAATGAAATCTATAACTTTTGAGTGAGGCCTAGTGGTGTTAAATTGGGTTGCAGAACAGAGTTAGAAGCTAGTTTAGAGTAGAAATCTTATTGTGCTAAAAATGTTCTTTTCCAAATATATTCCAATAAACCTTTAATCATGGATGAGATGTTGTAACATGGTAAGTTGATTGTTTGATTGTTTAATTAGGAGAACTTCATTTATACTTAACTTGTCCATTTCTCAAGCTCTTCCAACACATCTTTAATGAATGAATTGGATAAGTTTAAGTTCAATAAGTAGATTATTTTCTATAATCGTCAACAACCCTTTGCATTTGTTGTTTGCCATCCATAGTTTAGGCTTTGTTCTGTTTTAACATGACCAATAGCTTCTTTTCACCAACACTTAGTTCTTTCCTTTTTCAACATAAAACCATAAAACCAAAAACATCATAAAACACTAAACACAATGTAGTGAGAAACAAATACCTAGGCACATATAGTGCACCACACTTCAGCAGTTTACTAGCCCTGGTTGACAATTAATGAACTCAATTTAGGAACACTAGGTTGAGCACAAACATTTTGGCGCTGTTGCTGGGGAAGTGTAACTAGGTAGCCTTGTTTCTTAACTCCGAAAAACAATTATATGCGTAGAGAGAGAGACTCAAGGGGTAGATTCATAAGAAGTAGAAGCAGAAGCTTGATTCCTAGAACACCACTTGTTTCACCTAGACCAAGAGCCAGCACACCTCCAACTCAGACCCACATTCCATCCTTTACTGATCCTAGACTTCTAGAAGACTTAAGATCAGATATTCCATTAGAAAGACCTTCCACTTCATCTACTGAAGCTGTCTTAGAAGAAGATTCAAGGACTCCTGCCGGAGACACAAACTTTTCCACTTCCACAGAAGAATCAACTATGGTAGAAGAAGGGGGAGGAGGAGTCTTTAATGGAGAACAAACGTTATTTGGAGGGGGTAGAGGTAGAGGTAGAGGAGAAGGAGGTAGAGGTGCAGAAGGTGAAGGAGGCAGAGGAAGAGGTAGAAGAGAGATGGGAAGCTCTTTTGGGTTTCCTATAGTAGATGAAGAAACCAATACAACTATGAAAAATATTTCACCCTCTGTCCTTCCAAACTTATATGGACTTAAAATTGAAGATCCTGAAACCTTCCTATTTGAATTTGAAGTCTTGTGTAGAACTTATGACTATGCTCAAAAACTTAAACTATTCCCTTCAACATTGAAAGGAGCAGCATTGAAGTGGTTTATGAGTTTGATCAACAATTCTATTAGGACATGGGAAGACATGAAACAAGCATTTCTAGAGAGGTATTTGGATTATTGTATGCCAATCAATCATGAGGAAGTGTTTAAGATGTTACAAAAAGAAGATGAAAATTTGGAAGATTTGTTGGAGAGATTTCATTACAACATCAAAAGAGAAAAAATGGAGAACTTAGATCAAGACACTTTAAAAGATCTCTTGTTGAAGACAATTAGGGATGAATGGTTGGATATCCTTAACATGATGGGAAAAGGGGATATATCTCAGCTCACATTACCTGAAATATCTAAGTTATGTATTAACCTTTCAAGAGGGAAATCCAAAACTGTAAAAGGCCCAAGAGACCCTGTTCTTGCAAGGGCAAGTAAGTCTGCTTCTGGGACAGTAAGTAGGGCAGAAATATGACATATGCTTGATGATTTCAAATCGGATATCTTAGGGAGTCTTAGTGAACAAATAGACACCCTTAAGTTACAAAACAAGCAAAAAGCTGAATCTGATGCCTTAGCAATCTTTTGTCCCAAATGTAGAAAGAAGCATGCCTTGAGAGAGTGTCCTTTGGATGCAAAAGTTGTAGAGACTTGTGTAATTTGTTCAGAAAAACATGAGACCAAGAGTTTTGCTTCACTTCCTAGTCTTAAAGTTGTCTTTCAAGAGGAAACTTCTGCAAATTCCACAGAATATCTTAATTTTTTCAATAGAAGGCCTTGGCAAGGACCTCAAACACAAGGATTTCATGATCAAATGTATAATCAACCCCCACCAAATTGGAATTCTTGGCAGCAACCTTGGCCCCAATTTCAAAATCAATCTCAAGATTGAGCACAAGGTTCACAAAATCCCTATGGAAGATACTCTCAGTACTATCAGTATCCACCATCCTATCCACCATATCCACATTTTCCTCCTCAACAAAATTTTCAACAAAATCCTCAAAATCCACAACATCAAAATCAACCACTCCCATTACCATTTCCTCATAAATCAAATCAGTTTCCTGCTCAACCCATACCAAACCCCAACAATAAAAATCCTCAGAATACATACATGATAGAAGGCCAACAGTTTCCAACTTATTTAATTACTCCTCTAGACCTTAGTGATGTTCAACTTAGGTTTGGAAGAATACTTGAAAAGAGGAAACCTTCTGTGATTACACAAGAATAAGACAACTCTGAGGAAGACTCTCTACGGGAAAATAAAAGTCTTGAAGAAGACACATATTTTCAGGACCCAAACATTGAAAAATCAAAACAAAAAGAACCAATAATTTCAACTCCTGTATTAGAGCAGCCATCAACATCCACTCCTACACCTCCCTTTCCAAAAAGATTACAAATTGATAGAGGTGTATAAAAACAAATTATGGTGCCTAATTATGATTTCCTAGATGAGCTGAGAAATGTTTGCATTAAGATTCCATTATTACAAGCCATCAAGGAAATTCCAATTTTATCAAAAACAATAAAGGAGTTGAGTATGAAGAAAACAAGAAAAAGAATAAGAGAGACAAAGAAAATTCAACTGGCAGGAAAAATAGCAGATATCATGATGGGTAAGATTGCTATTCCAAAGTATCTAGACCCAGAAAATCCAGTTGTTAAAATTCACATCAATGGAATTGAGATCCAAAACACACTCATTGATTTAGGAGCAGCAATCAATATCATGAGTAGACAAATCATGGATAAACTGAAACTTCTTAATCTTCTCTTTACACCCACATTATTACAATTAGCAGACAGATCTGTGATCAAACCTGATGGGGTAATAGAAGACATTCCAGTGTCCCTAGATTCTTGGGAGTACCCTGTGGATTTCATGATCCTAACTCCTAAGAATAATCTAGGAGGACATCCTATTATATTAGGGAGACCTTGGTTAGCTACAGCTGATGCTTTCATTAGTTGTAGATCCAGTGATATGTACATATCTGATGGTAGTTCAACTAAGAAATTCACTTTGTATCCTCCAGCAAGGACAATTACAGATTTAGATGATACTCAATGGATAGAGGATGAAGAAGAATTACAACCTCTCTTCACAATTTCAGAAATTAGTGAAGATAGTCAAATTCTGAATACTTTAGAAAACTTTGAATCCTCTTCGGAATGCAAACATGAACAATTTTAAGAAGAATCCAACATTGAGTTTTTATCATCAAGACAGATGTCTCTTCATTCTATGGATAAATTTGGCAGCTCTACAAGTGAGATATTTCCAGGACAAACTTTAAACATAAACAAGAACCTAGAAAAATCTCAACAAGAAGAGCTAGTCAAGATCTTACAGAGACATTCTTCTGCATATGCATGGGAGTACACTAATATGAAAGGGATAAGCCCCAAGACTTGCACTCATCACATCTACATAGAGGAAAATTGTAAACCAATCAGACAACCTCAAAGATGGATGAATCCAAATCTTAGGGAGATTGTTAAATAATAATTGCAGAAATTGTTGAATGTCAACTTTATCTATCCTATTTCAGATAGTCAGTGGGTTTCTCCTTTGGTAATTGTGCCAAAGAAAAATGGTAAATGGAGGGTATGTATTGACTACCAAGAATTAAACAAAGCTACTCTTAAAAACCATTTTCCCTTACCTTTCATAGATCAAGTGTTAGATACATTAGCTGGCGAAAAGTACTTCTCATTTCTAGATGGGTTTAGTGGTTAAAATCAAATTCAAGTAGCACTTGAGGATCAAGACAAAACCACATTTACCTTTCCTTGGGGTACCTATGCTTGCCGAGTATTGCCATTTGGATTATGCAATGCACCTGCAACATTTCAAAGGGCAGTATTAGGAATTTTTTCAGATCTAATACATGATTGTGTAGAGGTATATATGGATGATTTCACAGTTTATGGAAACACATTTGAAGAAGCCTTAACAAACTTGGAAATTTTTTTAAAGAGATGTAAAGAAGCAAATATTTCACTTAGTCATGAGAAGTGTTTTATGATGTTTACTGAAGGAATTGTTTTAGGACATCACATTTCAGGGGATGGGATTAGATTTGATGAGTCAAAAGTTGAAGTCATCTCTAACTTATCTATTCCAAGTTGTCAAAAATATGTTAGGAGTTTTCTTGGATTTACAGGGTATTATCGAAGATTTATAGAAAACTTCACTAAGATAGCATCTCCACTCTTCAAATTACTTACCAAAGACTGTGAATTCAATTGGAATTTTGATTGCCAGTTAGCCTTTGAGACCCTGAAAACAAAAATTTCTGAAGCACCTATTTTAAGGGGACCTAACTGGAAGTTACCTTTTCATATTTCAACAGATGCCTCAGATACAGCTCTAGGAGCAGTATTGGGACAAAAAGACCTGATTCTTTATGCCATCTATTATACAAGTAAAAATTTGACTCCTTCAGAGTTAAATTATAATGTAACTGAAAAAGAGTTTTTAGCTGTTGTTCATGCCATAAACAAATTCAGACACTATATAACAGGCTATGAAACTTTTGTTCACACAGATCACTCTGCAATTAGATATCTAATGAATAAATCAATTACTAATGGCAGAGTCATAAGATGGTTATTTCTTTTACAAGAATTCAACATTACCATTCTAGATAGGCCTGGAAAACAAAACACAGTAGCTGATTTCCTATCTAGACTCCAAAACATCAAAAATGACACTCCAGTTGAAGATCAATTTCCTGATGAATATCTTTTTGCAATTTCTACCCAAACTCTTTGGTTTGCTGACATTGCTAATTATTTAGTTTCAGGAAAATTTTCTTCAATAATGAATGCAAGAGATAAAATAAAAATCATTCATGATAGTGCAAAATATTCATGGGTTGCTAATGAGTTGTACAAGACTGGTCCAGATTTTATCATTAGGAGATGTGTTCGGGAAGATGAGATGCTTGAGATTCTCAAAGCATGTCATGATGAACCTTGTGGCGGACACTTTGCTGATAAGAGGACAGCCTATAAGATCCTTCATTTAGGATATTATTGGCCATCCCTTTTCAAAGATGCTAAAGAGTATGTCAAAAGGTGTGACAGTTGCCAAAGGGTAGGGAAACCTTTTCCTTCAGGTGAGATGCCATTGCAGCCTCAGGTACATATTGAACCTTTTGAAAAATGGGCTTTGGATTTTGTAGGACCTATTAGTCCTCCATCAAGACAAAAGAGATATATATTAGTTTGCACTGATTATGTTACCAAATGGGTAGAGGCCAAGCCATTTTTTTTTTATACCGAAGCATCTGTAGTTAATTTTCTTTTTGAGGATATTTTTACTCGTTTTGGTGTCCCAAGGGAAATTGTTACAGATCAAGGAGCTCAATTCACATTAAGGCTAGTGGAAAAAATGATGGAGAGGTACAGAATCAGACACAGAAAATCTACTCCTTATCATCCACAAGCAAATGGTCAAGTGGAATCTACTAATAAGGTCATTGAAGGGATCCTAACAAAGACTGTTCATTTACATAGAAGAGATTGGGTAGATAGGCTTCTTGAAGCCTTGTGGGCCTATAGAACTAAATGGAGAAGCACAACATGCCATACTCCTTATGAACTTGTTTATGGAAAGCAATTTTTGTTTCCCATAGAGTTCCAGATTCAAACTTTCAAAATGGCAGTTCAGCTAGGACTTGATCTATCAGAGGGACAAAACCACAGATTGGAGCAGATTAATAAATTGGATGAGATCAGACAAGATGCAGTTCAGAAAACAAGTCTATTCCAAAAGCAAAGGACTAGATGGCATGACAAGTACATCAAGGAAAAGAAGTTCAAGGAAGGTGACTGGGCTCTCTTGTTTGATTCAAAGTTCAAGGATTTTCAAGGTAAATTTCAAACACATTGGCTTGGGCCATATGAAATTGTGAGAATTTTTGACAATGGAGCAATAAAAATCAGGTCAATAGATGAAGAAGAGGTTACTTTTCTTGAGAATGTTCATAGATTAAAGTTGTATCACAAACCACTCTCAAGAGAAGAATTTTTCAAGAAGTTCCAGGAAAACAATGATGTGAAGTTAATGAAGAAGAATCTTTCTTCTTCATCAACTTAATTGAATTTTCTGAAGTCAGATATATTGAAAAATAAAATAAATAAATAAATAAATAAAATAAAATAAAAATAAAAATAAAAAATAAAAGTATAAACATGAAAACCAATCACTGATTGGCATGTTTATACAGAAAAGATAGAGTGAAAATCGGAATTTTTCTGACACTCTAACTTTTCCATTTTTTTTTTTAATTTTTTAATTTTTATTTTTTTCTGCAAGCAGCTGTTACAAAATCATAAGTGCAGATCCATTTCACTTATGGTCCATCTCATTTCATCCATTCATATTCCATTTCATTCATTCATCCATACTCCATTTCACTTCATTCATTCATACTTCATTTCATTCCATACTTCATCCACCTCATTTCAATTCCAGATTTTTAAAGTTTGATGTTTTTCTGCAATTAAATAATACATATCATGAATTGCAGCCCAATTCTCATACTTCACTCCATTTCATAAGTTGTGATCCATTCCACTCCATTATTCATTTCATTCATACTCCATCCTACCATATTTCATTATTCATTTCATACAACCTTTCATCATTCCAGCTTCAAACCATATTTCAAGTTCTCTATAGGTACATTCTGCAATCAATCAGACATTCTGCAGCCAATCAGACATTTTGCAGCCAGACAGACATTCTGCAGCCAGAGAGCCTGAAAGCACTATCTAGTAATCATTTGATCTGCAACAAAATGATCCTGCATATCCAAGAACAAGCAAATTCAAGGGAGTTATGAAGACTCAAAAAGTAATGATTTTCAGAGGGGAACAAAGCATATGAAGATCACAAGAAAATCAAAGCAAAGGCAAAGGTATGAAATTATTATGGTGACATATCATGAAAAAATTTGGCATAATTCAGTTATATATTATTCAAAAATTTGTTTTAATTAATTTTGTTGATCATGCCTAACAAACCTCCCGCAAAAAATTTGGATAAAACTCCTTCTATTCCGCCATTTCAAAACCCATATCTGATCATAATTTAAAAATCTAAACAGTTAAAGTGCTGAAGTGATTGGATTAGTCACGTCACTAAGCATTTAATGATGATTTTGAATTAATTACAAAATATCTCCGCGGTCTTTTCCTTCTGTGATATCTTTCAACTCATATACATCATCCTCACCTCATTATATTCATTCCGTAACCACTCCATATCACTCTTTCTCGTAGCCAACTTTTAACCATTTCGGTATGTGAGACAGAGGCATCTCTGTAACAACCATTGTCACCGTGAACAGAGGAAACATTTGTGGAGCAAAAACAACTTGTTAACGGCTATTCTCACCGTGAGAAAAAGACTAGTGAATTGAGGATTGAAGAAGAGTTATGGGCCTCATAGTGAGAACTGAACCAGTTGGCACTAAGTACTTGGAAGGCTATCCCCAAATCAGAGAAATCTTACAACAAGCAGGATGGTTGCAATTCCTTGAAAAATTCAGTGGCTTCCACAAAGAGGTTACTAAAACTTTTGAAAGATCCTTTAATGGAGCTGAGGTTGAAGTTGGAGATATTAAATTCACTGTCATAGAGGCTTTTATTGCAGAAGCAACAAAATTTCCTAGACAAGGAGAAAGGTGGTTTAAGAACAGAGAATTTCATAACGAAGCATGGAAGCAGATACTCAAGTCACCAGGTATGGATGTCACCGTTTTTAAAAAAGGTATCCTGAGCTCTACATTAAAGAAAAAATGGAGGAACATGTTGCTTATCCTGCAAAAATTCATCACTTGTGAAGGTAGATATGGTACTTTCTATGTTTACCATATTAGGTTGATAATGCATTTTCTAGAAGAAGAACTCAACTTGCCCTTTTTCTTGCTTCATAGTTTAAAGAAAATGGCTTCAAGTGTTCAAAAGATAATTCAATTTCTGGAAACAACCTTATACCACCATGGTTTAGTCAAGATTTTAATTGAACATCATTTAGAAAAAATGGGAGATACTTGGGATGACTTCTTGGTGATAAATCACTTTGAGGAACCAAAGGAACCTCCACCTGAAGACAAACCTACAAAAAGAAGCAGAAAATGGAAATCCTCCAAAACTGAAACTGGTAAAACAATACAAGAAAGAAGTGAAGAAATGATTTCTGAAAAATTAGTTCAAATTAAGAAGCAGCTTAAGCAAGAGAGGATCATAAGAAAATTTGCCAGAGAAAAAGGAGAAGGGCCATCTCAACCGAGAAGGAGCCACAGACTTAGGGGGATACTAAAGAAAACAAAAGTTAAACAAACTGGAGTCATAAACATAGAAGATGAAGAAACACCTACTGAGCAGGATTTTGATGAAGAAACTTCTGAAATAGACCCTGCACAGCAAGAAATTTACAACTATGTTGAGTCATTGGAGAGAAGAGCTTCAGAAAGTAGAGACAGAACCCCTAGTCCACCAGAGTCCGAAATAGATGTGCTAAGAAGAGATAAGTACGAGCTAGAAGTACTTAATAGGCATATCAGGACTGAAAATGATATTTTGAAGGAGCAAGTTAAACTAAAAACCAATATGAATTCAACCCTGTCTCTACAAATGGACAAAGTGGAAAAGGCCAATGAAAAAGAGAAAAAGAGAAACAAAAAGTTAATCAGGGCACTTACCAATTTAAGGTTCAAGTTAGTCATCAGGAAGCCCAGAAGGCCTTTAACTACCAGGCAAAGCAGAAGAAGAGGGTTGGATGTTCTTGCAGAGGTCTTAGAGTTCATGGAATAATTGCATGAGGACATGCAAGAATCTAGCAGTGGGGGTATGTTGAGCTCCAAGAATGTTCTTTCTTCCACCACATTCCACTCCATTTCTTTTGTCCATTGTTAATCTCAGGCTCAAATGATCAGTAGAATTAGTTAAAATTGCTTTGAGAATGAATATCATGACTAACTTGCTATGTTTTTATGATTTTGTCATTGTAGTACTTTTTGAACTAAATCTAGCTACAGAATGCAGACATTCTGTAGCTAGTTTCCAATTCTGCAGCCAGCTTCATGTCTACACAGGTTCTAGGTGACATCTCAGACAAAAGCACATATGGTCGTATTCCACATCATCTCCTTATCATTTTTTTCTCTCCACAAAGTTTGAACGGAATCCTGTAGGCGGTTATGCACGTGGGAACTCAAATTAGGAGGTAGACTCCTAACAGGATAAGGACAGTCCAAATGTCCCTAATCATATTACGAGACCACCTTCAGAGTTCTAGTTCGATTCTAATTAGGAAAGACAATTATTCCTATGTTATCTCATATACGGTTATGTAATTTTGTTATAAATATGCTCGGGAAACCGAGGGACAAGGTTAGATTTTATGGTTGATTGCTAGATTTCAGAAGTCCGAAAACACTCTGTTTTAAAGTAATTTCTCTTTAATGAAAGAAGCATCATTTCCTTGAAAGCATTGAATCAATATTGAAGTAGATTTCGTGCTACTCTGGTGGTAGAGGGCCCCTGCCTCCTGAGAAGCCTTGTTTATATGGTTTAGATAAGTATTTTAGTCTCGTTTTCATTTCTATCTTAGGCAAGTTTTTGAAGTTTATGTTCATATTTGTTTACATTAATTATCACAGCTAGACTTACTCTTATAAACTCTTCCAAAATATCATTACGATGAATAAGGCATAGTTGTGGTATTGTAGGTTTTAGTTGCATTTCCTTTCGTTAATTATCACAGTTAGACTTAATCTAATAAACTCTTCCAAAATATCATCACGATGAATAATGCATAGCTGTGGTATTGTAGGTTTTAGTTGCTTGTTTACACTAAGTGTCACAGCCGGTCTTACTCTTACAAAATCTTCCAAAACATCATTAACAACGAATAAGAAACAGTTGTGGTGTCTTAGATTCTAGTTGTATTTGCTTTCAGTTTTATGTTTATGTTCAATTGCATTGAATAATACAGCCATACTTGTTTTCACAAACTCTTCCAAAACATCATTCATATTGAACGAGATGGGCTGTAGAATTCCTTAGGTTAGTTGCATGTTAATTTAATTACAGCACTCCGGAGGTAGAATGCATTTAGTTCAGCTCTGTCACTACATTTCAGTTTGATAATGGCATTTTAGTTTAACACTGTTCACTATACTCCAAGTAGACTAGTAGCACTCTAGTTTAGTCTTAGCTCACTGTATTAACATTCCATTTTAGTTGCTATCCATTGCATTTTAAATTGTATTAGTTGTTAAATTTAAATACCACGGTCTTCATTATTTACAAAACTTCTTTTGTTCCAAACTCATATTAATACATAATCATCTGGACAGAAGCTAGTATCAGTCTAAGGCCTGGAGTATTTTGCAACCTTTTTACCATTTCACAAACAATCCTTTTCTCAAAGACTATTCTAAAAAGGAAATCTATAGCTTTTGAGTGAGGCCTAGTGGTGTTAAATTGAGTTGCATAACAGAATTAGAAGCTATTTTAGAGTAGAAATATTATTGTGCTACAAATGTTCTTTTCCAAATATATTCCAATAAACCTTTAATCATGGATGAGATGTTGTAACATTGTAAGTTGATTTTTTGATTGTTTAATTAGGAGAACTTCATTTATACTTAACTTGTCCATTTCTCAAGCTCTTCCAACACATCTTCAATGAATGAATTGGATAAGTTTAAGTTCATGTTGTGATTTATTTTCTTGCACTGAAGTCATTATCAAACTTTGCACTTGTTGTTTGCCATCCATAGTTTAGGCTTTGTTCTGTTTTAACACAACCAATAGGTTCTTTTCACCAGCACTTAGTTCTTTCCTTTTTCAACATAAAACCATAAAACCAAAAACATCATAAAAACACTAAACACAACATAGTGAGAAACAAATACCTAGGCACATATAGTGCACCACACTTTAGCAGTTTACTAGCCCTGGTTGACAATTAATGAACTCAATTTATGAACACTAGGTTGAGCACAAACAACATGCTCTCCAGAAGAAATAAACTCTTATACCCAATTGCTAAAAGAGTATAGAGATATCTTCGCATGGGACTACTCAGAAATGTCTGGGCGTATTCCCACTATCGTAGAGCACCATATTGACACCTAGCCTGACGTACCTCCAATACGCCAGAAACAACATCAACTGCACCCATCAAAGTCAGAAGCAATAAAATGAGAAATCGATAAGCTTTACAAAGCAGGTTTATCTACCCCATTGCTTACACATCTTGGGTTTCTAACCATGTTCGCGTCATGAAAAAATAGGGCACCATACGTGTTTGCACCGATTTTTGGGATTTGAACAAAGCATGTCCCAAGGAAAATTACCCTACCCCATTCATCAACCAGGTCATCGATGCTTGTGTGGTTCATGAGGCTCTCTCCTTCATGGATGGATTCTCTGGGTACAATCAAATTCAAATCCACCACACAAACCATTATAAAACTACGTTTACCACCCCTTGGGGCACATTCGCATACAAGGTAATTCCATTTGGCCTAAAAAACACTGGAGCCACCTTCCAGAGGGAATGAACTAATATTTAATGACTTGGCACACCTTATCCTTGCCTAATTAGATGACCTAACTGTCTGGTCTAAGAAGCACTTAGACCATCTTGAGGATCTGTGATTGGTATTCCAACGATGCCGACAATACAACCTACACTTGAACCCCCTCAAGTGTGTATTTTGCATCATAGCAGGAAGACTCTTAGGTTTTATTGTGTCCCAGCAAGGGATTTGCATGGACCCCCTCAAGGTCCAAGCCATCAAAGAGGTACCTCCACCTCCTCAGGCAACTACAAAGCCTACAGGGGAAGGCCAATTTTCTGAGACGCTTCGTCCCAAAATATGCCACTTGCGCTCGAGAGTTCCCACACCTCCTTCACCAGGACATCCCAATAAAATGGGATAACCATTCCCAACAAGCATTCGATGCACTGAAAGAAACATTGTCTTCAGCATCGCTCATCAGTCCCCCAGACTATGACAAAGTTTACAACCTTTATCTATCATCTTTCGAGACCGCCTTGGCCAGAGTATTGATCCAGGAAGGCCCAGATGGGAAGGAACATGTAATCTTCTACGTCATTAAAACCTTAGTAGGCCCAGCATTAAGATATGTGCCTGAAGAATAGACTACCTAGCACTAATACATGCAGTCCAAAAGCTTCGCCACTACATCATCTTAAAGACCACTACAGTCATCACAGATATTAATTCCATCAAATATCTGCTCACACGTTTCCTAATGAACCAAAAATACGTCTGTTGGACAGTCATTCCCCAAGAACATGACTTACAGTTTCACTCCCCTAAGAGAAAAAAGGTGTTAATCTTAGCATATTTCATGACGAACCTCCCAAGAGATACCAAGGGATAACCAGTAAATGATTTACTACCAGATGAACATCTCTTCTTCGTAGCAACCGATGACCCTTAGTACGGAGATATTATCCTCTTCTTACAAACCCAAAATTTTAGACATCATCTCACTCGAGATGAATGTCATTGCATTCACCATCAGGGCCCCCAATATATCCTCATGGGAGATGTTTTGCACCGACGGGGCATTGACACCATTTTACGTCAATGCCTTACTCACGACAAGTGAAACAAGCCCTTAATGACTGCCACAACGGAGCGTGCAGTGGCCACCTTTCCGGGATTCCCACCACCCAAAAAATCCTATGGGCAGGATATTTCTGGCCCTCCCTATTTCGCGATTGCATCATAGCAGTCAAGAGATGCGAGCAATGCCAGCGCTTCGCTCATAAGGAAAGAGCCCCTCCCACTCCTATGCACCTTGTCATCATTGTTGGCCCCTTTTTCAAATGGGGAATCAACTTCATGACTTCCAACCTCGCATCGTTTGGCAATCATAAATATATCACAGTGGCCATCAATTATTTCACCAAGTGGGCCGAAGACATGCCCACATACGACAACACCGTAAAAACCGTCGCTCGATTTCTGTTTAAACACGTGATTGCCCAGTTCGACGTTCCCAAGGAGTTAGTCTCTGACCATGGGAAACACTTCGAGAATTAATTTTTCCAGGAGCTATCTCACCACCTCAGATTCACCCACGAATTCGCTTCACTATACTACCCCCAATCCAACTGATAAGGTAGAAGCTGAGAACAAAGTCCTTAAAAATATGTTACAATGCATGGTGAATAACCATAAAACCAACTGGCACCATAGGATTTTCTCTGCCCTGTGGGCATACCACACGGCCATGAAAACATCCACTGGTTTCACTCCCTTCCACTTGGTATATGGGGTCGAATTCATGATTCCCATAGAACGCGAGATCCTGAATTTACATGTCGCCATCAAACTCCTCGATGATACCTAGCCTCTAGAACAATGTTTGGTACAACTAGAGTTCGTTGATGAAATCCGATGACAGTCGCTGCTACACAACGAGGCCCACAAGAAATGGGTAAAAGCATCATTCAACCGCCACATCAACCCTTGCTCATTCACTGAGGGAGAACTAGTCCTCCGCTATGATGTCACAAAATAAGCCCTAGGGCCAGGAAAGTTCGAAACCTTGTGGAAATGACTCTACATCATAAAACATTTCCTCCTCAAGGAGGCATACATCTTGACTGATTCGGATGAAACATGCCTCAGCAACTCCGCCAACGTCCTTTACCTCAATATATTCTACCCATAAGGGCCAAGAAGGCCCTCCCCTCGAGTCAACGTACACATACCCAACCCCTTTAAATTTTTCATCAAAAGACTTGTTACAAAGTGCGCTCTAGTGTCACAATGGATTACCAACCCGACCCTTTGGATTTTCTGATGGAGCATCGCAATGGTCTCAAAGTTTAGCAATAGTTGCCTGGGTTATCTATCACCCTGACCAATCACCTCTCAGCACTAATGGTGTTTGTATCGACTTGGCAACAAAAAATCAAGCAGAATATTACTTCGTCATCTAACTTATGTGTGACACCCTCAATCAGGGCATACGCCATATACATATCTACCTTGATTCCCAGTTAGTAGTGTTGCCGTTAAACCAAACATTTGAGATAATAGATTCACATCTGTTTAGAAAATACTTGCGTGAAAAAAGATTAAGTAGACAATATGACTACATTACATTCACACATGTACCAAGGAGTCAAAACCACATAGTTGATCGCATAGCTAACAATATTCTAAACTAGAATGAATCTCAGATAAACCATCATACATAAAAACTAAAAACATAGAAAACATAGATATCCATCAGCATAGCATGATCCATAAACAAAAACAGGGGGCACACCATGTAGAGCTGCAAAAAATATCTCTCGCATATATACCAACAATGTATGTGTCTGAGTACAAAAAATAGTATCTCTAACCCATAAGCCAGCCCAAAAATATACATATATACAAGTCAACAAAAATAGTGAAGCATCCTCATAATGGGTGCTTTCCCCGTGTACAAAAATACTCTAGGGCAGTGCTCCCCCAGGTGGGGCACCTGGACCCATTGGCACTCCTGGTACCAATACTTGAGTCGTCATCAACATGGAGATCGGCACCTGGCGTAAAATCGGCCGATAGCCCCTCTCCCGGGCCATCCAGGTCTCCATCCACATATCCTTGAGGTCGTCCACAAAGCCTCAGGTAGGAATCCCCTGGGTCAAGCAGTCCACTCGACCCCATGCATCCTCTAAAGCTGCCACTTGCTCGGTCAGCTTAGCAACATGAGCCTCTGTCGCATCGGCACAAGCTCACTCAACAACAATCTCGGCAGCAACCAAGCTGCTACCCTCCCCTGAAGGGCCAGTCTCGCCACTCAGTGCTCTACCCAGAGGCTATGCAGAAGCTCCTCCCTGTCCCCCGCGAGCTCCTCGAGGTCACCGAATCGGATGGTGCTCCACCAACAGAGCCATAGGACGACCGACCTCGCCAACATCTACAAGAGTAACCAAGACTATGTCAGTGTCATCATAATACACATATAAACATAAATACTCAAGTAAATGCAAAAAACACAAAGACATACCTACTGGTCCCCAAGCATATCCATTAGGAAGACCCATGTTTGGATCTCCCTAGAAGTCCATCCATGCATAAGGGAATGGCAGGAACATATGAGGGTTAGCCTCAAACTAAGCCTCCGTGGTGGCATTCCAATAATGCCCCACCCTACCTCCACCTCCTCGAGGCATCACAGGGGCCCACTCCTCATGTGAGGCTCATGTGGCCACCCAACAGGCACCTCCATCGTAGGTCTCAGCAGCACCACTCGCTCATACATGATACTGCATAAGATGTTGGCATAAGTAAACAACTTCGATCCATCTCAGACCTTGGAAATTTGCACCAGCATCCCATCATAACATAAACACGAAAATTCAAAAAAGTGCCCGGCCATCAGCCGGTGCAAGATGTTGATCTGTGGACCCGATGCCTGATGAGGAGCAGACAATCCCGCTATTCGCACAATGGACACTAGAGAAAACCGCTCGGCCAAGTTTGTCACTATAGCAATAGCTATACACCCCTCCGTAAGGGGCACTCTGCCACAGTGGCCTGCTGAAAATCTCTCGAGATACGCCCTCCCGGAGGGAAGTGGATATCGAAGTGCCTCACCCTGAGGCAGAAACCCAGTCACAAAATAGATATATGTCTCAGGACGGATAGCAAGGTCGCACCCCCGCAGCACCATCACCTTGCGCCACATGTTCCAGCATCAGACCAGGTAGCACAAAAGACGATATTGTGATCATAACATGTCATTCTCCATAAATTTGAGAAGACCCTAGTGCGCCAACTGTTGGCGTGCGTTACCATCAGCAGCTAAGGCAACACAAATATTGGGCCAATCCCTCTCCCTCCACAACATCCTGTCATCAAAATAGGAACACTTCAGCCACACTGAAAATACTAAAAAACAGACAAAATTTCCAAAATTTTGGCAAAAATAGCTTTGTCTCTCTGTATGCCTATTCCTCAGATAGGCACAAGGAGGGCACGTATTTCCTTCTCACAGATGCACCAAAGGTGCACCTAAAGCTATTACAGGCACGCTAAATGTGCACAAAACTTTGTTTTTGCACGCGGGGTGCGCGCCTGTACCTTGATCGCCAGCTCGGTCAAGGTAAAAACTAGCCTAAGATCCGTACAAACCTATCTTCTATGGACCCTGGCACTGACACACTAAAAAAATTAAAGCGCGGGACAACATGGAGCTTACCTGACTCAAAAATTGCTAATCCCGGGTGCTAAGGCTGATCGCAATGGCAAGAACTGCTCCACAAAAGCCTTTGACCTCTCAACACTCAAATGACACAAATTAACTGAATTGAGCCATATTTTCCTATATGTCGCCATTTTCAAAAACTTTGGAGGACCATAAAAAGAGCTCAGAAGGGCCAATCACCAGACTAAAAGCAGCACTGTGTTCAGCACTCCATAACACCCAAGGGCGATGCCACACATTTTCACCCCCGAAAAAAATAATTTTTCAGTGCCGACAGGTATGCCCTCTCTCATCTTCTTTTTAAAGCACATGTCTTTCAATAATATTTGAATAAAGGAGATGATTTCACTTGGGGTATTTGTTTTTGCAGGTTGTGTGCAAACCATTCACCCCTCCATCCACTAAAAGTTCCAGAGCAGGTATCATGCTACCCTCAGCATGATAGAGTCCCATAAAAACTTTGCATATCCTGACATCCTTTCTCCATTAGAAATTAACCTTAGGTTCCAAATACCTAACCATGTTTATCATCACCCCACTGTTTGTACATGATAAACATCCTCGTTGGTCGGTAGAGCCTCCCCTCCATGCACCCGTCACCCATAGTAGACCATATCTCACAAAAATAGTGACGTCATGGCCATACCATTGTAGTCTAGGAAGCACCTCATGCCCATTCACCCGCCATGCATTAGATCAAGTTTTACCATATCAAAATAAAACCCCTTTCCCAAACGACCAAGTTTTTCAAGCAGATTGAAAGCGCACTACCACGCCTCACATTTTGCCTACCAAACCTCCATCAGCATAAGCCATCTGCGACATTTTCCATCTGCCTCATCAACCTCACACATGATACCAACCAATGGGGCCCCCACCCTCAGCAAAAACACCTTCCTCATATCATCAGTGAGAGAACACTTTCATGTTTTAGGGAACCCGTCTCTGTGTTTTGTACAAACCAAACCCCATTATTTTATTCTTTTGGTAAGTGTACAAAGACCACAAACGGTGCACTATGTCCCCCACCCACCCATCCATTTTTTCTCCCATGGCAGTAGTCCCTGGTCATGGGGTATCACACCCTCACGCAAAAGCCACCATCACATTCATAACAATTTTATACCCACCCTGGAAGTCCTACTGGCTCCAGGGATTTCCCCATCAGAAATAGTTATGACTACTACCAAGCTACTTTTTATACTCCGACCTTGGGCCACTGAATCCCCATAATCAGTCTTTAGTCACCCCTCACTATCATGCCTATGTTAAACCCATCACATCTAGGATCCTAATCCCCTGTATCAGTGACTATCTCATTTTCTTGAGGCTTCCTTTTTATCAACATCAACACCTATTTTCAAAAAAGGAAGTGGTACCTTGGATCACCCCTCTCCACAAAAAGAACATCCTCGAGTCACACTGTGGGAGATAATGTTGCCCACAGATGTCATCGATCCTCCTGACATTTGACTACAGCACAAGCTTTCATGTCAAGATGGTATCATACCTTACAACTGTTGCACTTTAATCAAATTCATCGAAGACCCGTGCCTTTATAAGCATCTCTCTCAGCAATTCTTACATGGGAAGGTTCCAGCCATCATCGATGCATACAATGAACGTTGATATGCCGTACCAAGTTTTACACATAGGGGTACCACATTCCACCTATTTACAAAGAAAAAATGCCCCTGAGGGCATCAGCAGTCGTCGTCATCAACCAGCAAATCACTACTGTAATAGTGACGCAGACAAAATGTATATTTGTCAAGTAGATTTGTTTAACTAGCCAAAGAATCATGAGCATGGGACATGCCCGCCTTGTAGAAAATTTGTATATATTGTATTATACCATTACTTTCAGGGATCCCACAGGACATGGTCACTCTTCGACCCGGTGCAGGGTGTCTCAAACTCCGAGCTATACACAGGTCTCTCTCTCTCTCCACATTGTACACAGAAAATAAACTATAATGTATTTAGGCTATACAGTTCTTCCTAGACTTCACACATTAGGGGGCAACTGTTATCACTGTAAAATCGGACAAGAAAATATTACATTATTTAATGTCAAGCATAAATATTTACAGCGGTGAGAGACATTAGAGAATCTGAAGTATTTCAAAATATCTAAGGTCTAAGAGGGAAAATCAAATTGTGCACTGAAGGAACCAGCTAAATGTGCCTTTGCGCGCACTATTCTTCAATAAGTGTGCCATTCCGCGGCTTTTCGTCAAAAATCCGCGTAGTCCTGAGAGTGTCGGAAGTCACTTTTCGGGACCACAAGGCACACTCTAATACATTGATCCCACTCTTGAGGCCGCCTATGGACAGCCACCCAAGCCTCCTTAGGACCTCAAGGGAGCTCAAAATGGAATAAATGTGGCACACAATGGAATAAGCCTCCTCTCTTGGGTCACCATCCACAATGTACCAAGAGAGCGAAGGAGGATTTGAATTCTCCTATAAAAGGCTACCAAGAGATGAAAAATTGGAGAACACATTGTCATGTTGGCCATAATTTCCCCATAAAATACCAGCAATGTGTGATCTGGAACAAAGATAGAGGGGACTTAGTTGTTGGCCATCCAACAACTCCATTCCACCATAGTAGAGAGAGGGAGACTTTACACCAAGGCAGCTCGGAAGTAAAGGCATCCTTGCATCGGGACATGGAACTCCATATTTCTAAGGGCCCCTTGGAAAGTGGGTAAAATTTTCATCCTTCATTCCTACCAGCACTCAATAAGAGGGGACATAAGCACTGTTGTTTGGATTATTGAAGTTGTTTGACTCCATTCAGAGCTTTTGTTTTATTTTTTTTAGTTTAATTTTTATGTTTGAATGTGCATGCTATTTCTCTATCTAGTATGTTTATGTTTTAACATGTTCCACTAACTTGCTTGACTCCATCTATTTTTTGCCTGTGACCAAGAACTTAAGAGGGAAAAACCACCCCTCTTAAGCAGGTGTTATTTGGTACATTCGTGCGCCAAACACACTAACACAATAGACAACATGTTTTAATTCTCTCTCTCATGATAATGATCGAAGAAGAAGGATCTCTTCCATTATAATGATGCATGAAGGCATGTAAACAAAGTACCTTGAACTCTTCTATATATTGATAGGATGAAATCAACATAATATGACCTCATATAGAATATGAGGTGGTTGAAAATCATGGTTCATATGTTGAAATAACCATGTAAATTAGATCCTAAGGAAATAAATATGTGAAGAAGATGAAAGCAAAGTTCGTTGGAAGATGCATTTATAAGATAAGATAAGGAATCAACATTTTATATTGACTAGGAAGATTAGCTATGTCATCTCCATGTAGAAGGTATGAATACCCTGATATGTATGTTAGAAAAAGTTTAACCTTGGTAATGACTTGTCATGGATATGGATTCATACATGTGTTGGATTTTGATGTTTCTAGAAGTTGATGTCATGACGAAAGGCCATCATAAAGAGGTAACTTTGATTTATTATTCATTTTTATTTTTGAAAGCATCTGGTTGGGTTGTTACATGGCTACTGAAAGCAGGTTGTAGAAAGTCACCTATAACATGTGCTCATGAGATTGGATGAAATATCCTAAAAGAAACATGACTTGGAAGAGGTAGTTGTAAAGAAGGATGCGGACTAGAAGATCATTTTCGAATGAAGAGAAGGATGCCATGACTATTGGTTCAACCTTATGGTTCATTGAAAGGAAGTGATGGAGAAAGATCGATGAAGCCCTACAAAGAAGTTATTATGAAGAAGGCTTCATAATGAAGAAGATGAAGTTCATGACATGATGCATAAAGAGGATCCCTACAAGAAATTGATATCACCATGATCTCCACCAAAGAGAATATAGTTATTGTTGCAAAAAAGTCCCTAGTTGAGAGAGAGCTTGGGCAAGTACCTTGTTAAAAGAGAGCTTGGGAATATTCCTTTTATATGAATGTGTAGATCCTCCCTAGTCGAGAGGGAGAGATAGACACATAATTCTTGTCTTCATGTTATGAAGAAATAATGGAGGATTGGGTAAGAAGAGATTGATTCTGATACTCTTTGAGGATGTGGTAGGGAATCCAATATGCAAGAGTAGTCAAAGAGAAAATTCCTCGAGGATGTGTTATTCCAAGATAGGAATGGTCCTAAAAGGACATACTTTGTGAACATACATATTGGGTATGTGTTGTGAGAGACAATGATGAAAGGTGTTTAGTGGTAACTGTCTCGCCAACATTATTCTCTGATCTTGTGGATATATAAAGTTGTTAGTCAAGCCCTTGCAAGGTGACAATGTTGGTTGGTATGATAAGATGCAATGAGATAAGTTGAAATGATAGCTTATAAGATGGCTTACCAATCTGAATATTCTTATGAGAATTATTTAGTATGATAATGTCCAAGTACCGTGTATGTATGATGAATACCTCCCTATATAAGATGGGGTGTTTAAATATGTAACTAGGTTAGGTATTTATAATGTCCAATGTAATCATGATTTTATATTTGATGTAAAGAGAAAAATAAATTTATTATTATCATTCTTGATGCACGGGTTTCATGCTCAAGGAAAATTTATTTATAGTTCAAGCACCCATTGAGTGCTTCTAGGAATTCTCATTGAGTCAACAATTCAATTGACTCATTGTCATGTATGAAAGACCCTTTGGACTTATTGTATCAAGTCAAAGAAAATTTATGTAAATTCAAGAGTGTCATATAGACCCTCCAAGACCTTGTCACCATCCAAAGAACAAGTCGGCCTTCATAAGTGGAAAATTTGACCTCCAAGTAGATATTCTACCTAGAAGAGAAGTATATATATAAGAGTCATCTACCTCACTTGAAGGACATCCATTCATCTCTCAAGGAGTTTGATCAAGGCAAGGAACAAGACCAAAAGAAGAACGAGATATAGGAGAAGAAAAACTAAATTTTGGATCTATTTTGGGTTATATCTCTTCACACGTGAGATATCTAGGGCATCACCCTGCTGCATCTAGACCAAAATTTATAGTCATAATGGAAGATTGAAATTAGGTATCTAAAAGAGAAAATTGAAATTCGAATTGATAAGGAAGAAGAAGATCCCCAAGCAAAGGTAAAAGAATACATAATTTACCATCTTCCACGCACATGTGTGAGCTAGGGCTTCTGTAGTACTCGAGAATTGGAGGTCGAAATTGCAGGTCCAAAATCTTGATCAAAGAAGAAGTTCCAATTGTCATAAGGCAAGTTTGACTTGGGTTGACTTTGTGAGAAAGAAGTTTTGACTTGGTCTTTGAGGGGTCTTTGACAAGGGTCTTAGGTCTTGGAATTCATCATTTGAAGTTCTATAAGAAGAGAATAATTCTTGTGGATTTTCCTCTCAAAAGGAGAGGTTTTGGCCCTCGCTTATAGCCTATATCTTATGCCCTCTTGTCTCATTGTTCTTCATTGTTTAGTAGCTTTTTTATTATAGAAAACATAATAATAACCAAGTGAAAGAAGAAGAAAACCAAGTTAAGTAAAAATACATCACAAGAAGTTATCAAAGTTAGAGAAATGATATAATTAAGTTTCCCCTAGATTTCTCAACAATTACAAGGTCAACTTACAAATCAATCCTAGAAATAAGGCTAAAAAAATATGTTAAATTTGACATAAATTTTATTTAATGGTCCAATTTTGGTGATTCAAAAGTTGTTGAGAAGAGGAAACAAAAAGATAATATATTGAGAAAACACTTTTGATGAAATGGGATAAATATTTAAGGTTTGTTGAGTTTGAAGTCAAGAGTTTTACTAAACATTAATTATGTTGAAAAGTGTAACTAGGGTCGATCTTCATATTGACAATGTAATTATGTATTTATGTAAAATAGAACACAAAGATAATAAAATATATTTTTTATACTTGCTTCATGGGTTTAATGAGCAAGGTTTTATTATAGGTCAATATACTTCTTCTTGATGTCTATTAGGTTGTGTCTTCTAGTTATAAATATAATTAAGGGTCATAAATATGAAGAGTCTAGTCATCTAAAATGCTCCAAGGCCTTGTCATGATACCATGAAAAAATAGCACCTAAATTATGCTCAAAAATACTGTCATCAACTCTGGATTATATACTCTCCATGTCAGCATATATATAGTGGTGAAGTCGGCCTACATGCTAATGGTTGGTCGGCCTAAAGACGGGTTATGTGCACTATATATAGCTAAGAACCTATGGTTCATTTGACCACCAAGGAATGCGGATCTCTCTGAGGTATTACAATGGTTAATTACATACTTGAGATTAGGAAGATTGCAGATAACTCTGAGTCTATACAACGCGATAAATTCTGGAATAAGTGTGGACTAAAGGACATAAAAGGTGTGGATTTATCTGAAGTTTATATAGTGGTTAAAGTGCGGATATCTCTAAAATAAAGTGCAGACTTCAGGACAGAATTTGGTACAGGTTTAAGGAAAGAAGAAGGTCTGTATCATTAAATATATCACAATGTGATATCACAACAAGGAGGAAGAGACTTTAGATCGAGAAATAAAGAAAGGAAAATATGTGATTTACCTTCATGTTCTATAGTGCGCAAAAAGGAAGTACTACACCTTAATTGAAGAAGCTTTAGGGTCAACCAAATTGAAAGGTTCCAAGTGATATTGTCTAAGATTTATCATAAATAAGTCTATGGAAATAATAACTCTATGTACAAATACATTCTAGAAGATAGACCCAGAGACCGAGTTCTCTAGTGTTGGTGCATGTCAGTTCAAGTTGGTGCAGAAAAGAAGAAGAAATTTGAAGAGCAAGTAAGAAGCAGTGACAAGGTCTTGGTGGCATTCTTAGGTGAAAGGTCTGAGTCTTGGTCATGGTACTTATCATCTAAGAGTCTATAAGAAGAATTTCTTGCATCTTTTCATCTCCAAGAGGGAGAGGTTTTGCCCTAGCTTGAAGAGCCTAAATTTGTGTCTCTTGTGTTTTGGTAATTGACTTGATGAAAGACTAAATAAGTTAAGAAGAGAAGAAATAAGTAAATTAAGTAAGCTCATGATTAATTATCAAGAAGATAATTTGAATTAATCACCAGCCCTCCAAATTCTCAACATGGTATCAGAGCTAATGTAATATCCCAAAATAGGGAAATTCTACACTATCGGGAATATCTTAAGATATTCCAGATCTGGAGGTCTAGCAGATGGACTCATATGATGTGTTCATAAACACATATTCTTCAATGGAGTGAAACAGCAACAAAAGAAGAATACCTACACATTCCTAGGTGGGGAAAATGCAGGAATTAGACCCTGAAAATGTTATTTCTGAAGATCTATGTTTTTACTGGGTGAAAAAACATTGGGTTCCCTTAGCATGTGTTGTTAGGCTCTCACATACAAAAGGGGATCAGAAATAAATCCCTTTTGATATGTTAAACAGACCTCCCAGCTACCTGACAGCTTAAAAATAACCAAATCCCATGACTTGAGTTATGCAGAAAAATACTGAAACATATACAGCATTATTTTATGAGGGTTTCTATAGTAA
Organism: Pinus albicaulis; assembly: GCA_034641835.2. Classification (NCBI taxonomy): domain Eukaryota; kingdom Viridiplantae; phylum Streptophyta; class Pinopsida; order Pinales; family Pinaceae; genus Pinus; species Pinus albicaulis. The sequence continues at coordinate 395,445,675 of CM076584.1, forward strand.
AATGATCAAATAACATGGATCTAGAACTCTATGTAACAATATGCCAAGAAAACAAAGATCTGACCTCCTTATTACATTATAAAGCTAACCCGGCAAGGGTTTCATGAAAAACATGTACAAGAAAGAGAAGATCTAAATGTTCAGCTTAGAAAATGCAGTCTTACTACAACATTATAGAAATATAGCTGAATAATACAAAAGAGTGATGATGGTCTCTTCCTCTAGCTTTCCGGGAGAAGGGTTGGCCCTTTCCCTAGGAAACTAGCTCACAAACAAGGGTCTTAACCCTGCTACAGCAACTCTGCATAAAATGACGTAGTTCTTGCAAGGGATTTCACTATAGGAGATGAGAACCACTTTGGGCTGCTACCAAGATGTGAAATGTTCTCATAAATCTTCCTAGCTGATTTCTCAAGAGAAGGAAGGCACCTTCTACTAAGAAACAGACTCGGAAGTGGTGTAAGAATCCTCCACTACAACACCCTGCAACTCAGCAATATTCTGTTGCAGAAATAATGTTGGGACTGAAGAATGATGCTTGGCCTTGATCCTGGATGTGGAGCAATATAGTACAAGCTCTCCCAAGAGGCCTCTCAATGGAAGAGGTGGGATTCCTGCTCGGGAACACCCAGCGCTACCTTGCTAAACAGAAAGGGGAAGCCAAGTCTAAACAGACAAGATCAATAGATCGAAATACAAAAGCATGAATAACAAAGGCCTCCATCCTATTCATATATAACAAGTGAACCTCTCCTCATTGGTTCCCATCCACATGTGCCATCAAGCTCATGCAAGTTGTCCTCCACCAAAACTGCGTTGTCCAATAAGGTGGTTCAATGTATCTAGACAGCTTCGTTGACTTGGTCAAAGTTGACTGCATCAACATGTCCCCATCTCTGTTCACACCCAAGGGTGCTCAACTAAGCTGCTTATTCTTACCCCTTTTCACATTAGGAGTGTTATTGATCCTTCTATAGAGGTTAATGGACATCCCTACCCATTTATTCACCTTCATAGTGATAAAACAACTATAATATTCCATTTAGCTTTGAGGCTAAAATTTTGGAATACTACAATCCTCCCCTCCAAAATGTTGCTTGTCTTCAAGCAACTACATAAGGAGAGAAAAAATCCTCCCCTCCTCTTCTTGTGGCCTCCTCATCAAAAAATCTCCACCACTGCTCAACATGATCTGCTACAAATCTATCCTCCAATGTCCCCTCCCAAGCATGCAAACCATATGGCTCACATCATAGAAAGGTGGAAGATGAAGTGGAAACCTCCCTGCTATCCAATGGCCTCCTTAAGGCAGGAGTGATGATGAACATGGGAAATATTATTCCCAATGAATGACTCCTACACCCATGCTATCATCCAAATGAAATGAGCCAATATAGTTAGCTCAAAAATATCCTCAACCCCGGATTCATGCAATGTGTTGGGGCTGCATGGAGAGATTGGATCCTCCCAACCAAGTGGTTTCTCTCTCCATTTATGATAAGTGTGGGGCTGTTGCTGATCTTGGGCTGAAATATGATGACCTCCAAGAGTGGCCCAAGCTACCCCATCAAACAAATAAACCATGAAGTGCCTCCTCCAAAAACTCAAGTTCTCCAAATGGCTCCTCCCACATGAAGAAGAGAGATGTAATTTGGCAATCATGGGCTACCCATTTCTCCTCCAAAAAAATGCATCATGCAAAGTAGGGAGATTCATACCCCCAGTGGGCATCTTCAAATCATACCCCACTCTCCAAGCAAAGCTTCCCATGAAATCAGCAATACATGGAAGCAAAAACCAATAGAAACAAGTTGTCACATGACAACCGGAAATTGGATCAAGGTCCCATACAAGGAACCAGCATAGTGCATTGCTTGCCTGCATCAAATTTAAAAAAAACAAGTGCTTTTACAGCCACTTGTTTTTTGCCACAATCATTTTACAAGATATAAGCATGAAATGACAAAAGGGTGTCAATGGTGCACACCAAAAATCATGTGGCTTTCCCCACAAACCACCGATGAGATAGCAAATCTCAATGCTACAAATGGCTTTAAGTACATCATTATACAATATGCAAGAAGGAATAATGCTCCTTGGTACAATATGCTGCTCATAAAAAGACAAGAAGTACAAAACATAAGGTGAAATTGTACATTCTCCATCATGCACTTGAAGTCTTGGGCTGAAATGGCTCAACTGAAAATGCTCCCTTACTCCCAATGAGTAGGAAGGTGGCCATGACATCCTCCCCATCGCCATCTGGGCTATGCATCTCTCAATGTGCTGAAATATGTCATGCTGAATGCCCTCCCAAATGAACTCTTCTGCCAAGAAAAGATATGCATCCAGATGCATGGAAAATAAGTCCTCATGTGTTGCATGTGACAGCTTCTCCTTGAGCTTAGAAGCTCCAGTCAATAAGAATCTGTTGTAAGAATAGATCACCATATCATTCACCCTATATCTGTCATCTTTAACAAGGTCATCAAGAATTATGCAGGAACCAAGATCCTTGGAGTACTCTACCAAGAGTTGAGACCTCCAATATGGATCAATCCTCCCAAGAGACAACGTTGATGATAAGTAATGTGAAGCTCTCCACATGTTTTTGTCTTCTCCTTTGACATCCCTCATGCCAAAGTCATCCTCCAAATTTCTGTCATGCCCATCATGCAGCTGCTCATGCTTAAAAAGAAGTAGTGATCTTTGGAAGTTGGCCTCCCATGAGAAGCTCTCCTCCAAAAAGAATCTCCCAATCTTGGCCAAAGCAAGCATGAGTGGCCTCCATCTACTCCAATGTATGGAGGATTACTTCCTCAAAGGAAGTACCCTCTATTTCTCCAAATCCATGGAGTAGCTCCCTTGCACCATGAAGGTGCCATCCTCCATGACTGCAGCAACCTCCGTCAGCGCAGTACAGATAATGAGAGTGGGTGGTGCTAAAAATGGAAGGATGTCCCCCTCCTCCTTGAGTTTATCCCAAACTCTCTGCACTGTACTAGACTCATCCAAAGTTTTCACCTCTCCAGAATCTAAGAGGGGTGAACCAAATGGCAATATGTCTCTCATCATCTCTAGATCAGGTGGCCTCACAGGTGGAATGCCTCCATGTAGTGAGACATCTATGTCAAGAGTAGACTACACATATGGTTGGAAAACCTTGCCCCTTCCCTCACAGCGCAAATCAGTCTGCCTCTTCATTGCATTATCTTTCTGAAATAGAGAAGGGTGTGTGCCTCTCATCAAGTGATGTTGCTCTTCCTCCCTACCTCCTCCTCCCAGCTGCAATGCTGCACAATCATGCTGCTCATTGATTGTGTTGGGACCTCCATGTATGAGATCCTGGGGAACTTCCTGCATTGACGCAAGAAACCCTCCTATTGAAGCATGTGCTCCTCCTTCCTCTACATGAGGCACTAGATATGCTCTAGATGTGATAGCACTGTAACCTCCATCCTTCTCTTCATCTCCAATATGAATAGGAGGTAATTGATCAATAAGAAGATACTCCTTTGCAAAAGGACCCTTCATGCCCTCTTGTCCAAGATTATGAAACAAAGATCTTGCCTCCAGCAAGGTATCATGCAAGATTTGATCTCCTCCAATAGGTTTCTGAAGTGGTTTTGAGTTTGCAGGCCCTCCCAACTTATGCAAAAGTTTCATTGGTTTGATTTCCTCATGTTTTGTATCAAATCTTTCCACCAATATTTTAGTGAACTTTGCAAAAGAATAAGTATTTACATTTTTCAATGAAAATGACTCAAACATCCACCAAGCATAGGCCTTACCTTCAAAGTGCAGCTCTGCAACTCTGATGGCTTCTTCTTCAGAAACTGGGCGCTGTTGCAAATAGGTACACAACTCCTCCACCCAAGATTTGGTTGAGCAAGTTGGGGATCCATCAAACGTAGATAGAGAAAATCTATCCATGTCATGCAACTGGCTTCTCTCCACCTTGATCTTGCAGAACTCTTTGAAAGTAATATGATTCCTAAACTTCTTAGTTTGAGATTCATACTCTTGTAGAAAATTGTGAAGATCTCCCTCCTCCAGAATTTCCTTTTCTTTCATCTCTCTCATAGAAGATTTGGGCATTTGACTGAGCTGTGCATAATATGGTGTAGCTGCATTCTCACACCTATCATGTGCCAATATAGATCTGGCGCTAGATCCAAACTCCTCAGGAGATTCCATCTCTCCTCTCATCTTCTTAAGATCTTCATTGATGCACTGCATAGACTTTGGAAGAAGCTGTGTAAGCCTATCTTCCCTTTTTCCTCCACATAATGGAGTCTTCTTCCTATTCATCTCTCCTTCTCTGGATAGCTGCATGGCTGAGTTCCACAAGCTGAGCCAAGATTGAAGCTTTGATACCACTATACTATCCCAAATTAGGGAAATTCTACACGATCGGGAATATCTTAAGATATTCTAGATGTGGAGGTCTAGCAGATGGACTCATTTGATGTGTTCATAAACACATCGTCTTCAATGGAGTGAAACAGCAGCAAAATAAGAATTCCTACACATTCCCAGATGGGGAAAATGCAGGAATTAGACCCTGAAAACGTTATTTCTGAAGATTTGTGTTTTTACTGGGTGAAACAATGTTGGGTTCCCTTAGAATATGTTTTTAGGCTCTCACATACAAAAGGGGATCAGAAAGAAATCCCTTTTGATATGTTAAACAGACCTCCCAGCTACCTGACAGCTTAAAAATAGCCAAATCCCATGACTTGAGTTATGCAGAAAAAGACTGAAACATACAAATCATTATTTTATGAGGGTTTCTACAGTAAAATGATAAAATAACATGGATCTGGAACTTTATGGAACAATATGCCAATAAAACAGAGATCTGACCACCTTATTACATTATAAAGCTAACTCGGCAAGGGTTTCATGAAACACATGTACAAGAAAGAGAAGATCTGAATATTTAGCTCAAAAAATGCATTCTTACTACAACATTACAGAAATATAGCTGAATAATACAAAAGAGGGATGATGATCCCTTCCTCTAGCTTTCTGGTAGAAGGGTTGGCCCTTTCCCTAGGAAACTAGCTCACAAACAAGGGTCTTAACCCTGCTACAGCAACTCTGCATAAAATGATGTAGTCCCTGCAAGGGACTACGCTGTAGGAGATGAGAACCACTTTTTCCTACTTCCAAGATGTGAAATGTGCTCGAAAATCTTCCTATCTGATTTCTCAAGAGAAGGAAGGCACCTTCTACTGAGAAACAGACCCGGAAGTGGTGTAAGAATCCTCCACTACAACACCCTGCAACTCAGCAATATTCTGCTGCAGAAATAACATTGGGACTGAAGAATGATGCTTGGACTTGAGCCTATATGTGGAGCAATATAGTACAATCTCTCCCAAGAGGCCTCTCAAGGGAAGAGGTGGGATTCCCGCTCGGGAACACCTAGCGCTACCTTGCTAAACAGCAAGGGGAAGCCAAGTCTAAACAGACAAGATCAATAGATCGAAATACAAAAGCATGAATAAAAAAGGCGTCCATCCTCTTCATATATAGCAAGTGAACCTCTCCTCATTGGGTCCCATCCACATGTGCCATCAAGCTCATGCAAGTTGTCCTCCACCAAAACTGTGTTGTCCAATAAGGTGGTTCAACATATCTAGACAGCTTTGTTGACTTGGTCAAAGTTGACTTAATCAACATGTCCCCATCTATATTCACACCCAAGGGTGCTCAAATAAGCTGCTTATTCTTACCCCTTTTCACATTAGGAGTGTTATTGATCCTTCTAAAGAGGTTAATGGGCCTCCCTACCCATTTATTCACCTTCCTAGTGATAAAACAACTCTAATATTCCATTTAGCTTTGAGGCTAAAATTTTTGAATATTACAACTAAGGTGTTGAACGCAAGGGCTACTTGACAAGAAGACACTCTTGTTGGAAATACTGAGAGGTGGGGTGAATTAGTATTCCTTTCAATTAGAGCATTATTTAATCTTCAATTATTATCAGTGTTTGTACAATGATAGCAGTAAACAAAAGGAACACAAATATACAATTTTTAAGGTGGAAACCCTCTCCGGGACAAAAACCACCTGAATGATTTTCTAATAATTCTTTAATATTCAACTCCAATTGAAAATAAAGCTCCAACATCCTAGAATCTAGAAAAGCATTCTTCTCTAGCTCCCACTGGATGGACGCTCCAATGCCCGAGATTCTTCAGTAGTCAATTGAATGGATGCCCCAACACCCAATAAGCTACAACTCACCCTAGAACCACCCTACCACCCTAAATTTTTCACAGGCTTGAACCTATTGGTGACTTCATGCACCAGCCTAGCACCACCCTACCACCCTATAGAAGAATAAAAGAAGAATGGACTCCATATCAGGGAAAATGGTCCACTTTACAATGATATAGAATGATGTAGAAGAAGAAGACACACTAGAAAATAACCCCAACTATGACACAACCACTTAATGATGATCCTAGACCTCCTGAAATTGCCTCTTCAACTCTTGGCAGATAGACACTAGTACAATTTTTATAATGATGTATTTACAATGACTTAGTACAATGATACCTTTACAGTGACTGTATGTAGTGTTTCCCAATTGAAGACTTCATGTGATGAAATTCTTGTTTCTGTTCTGCACCTTGGTTGCTTCTCTTATCGTGATATTGTCTACTGCGCCTTGCTTTGCTTTACTTTGCTGCCCTAGAAAGTCTGGTCCTTTGCAGCCCTTAACAACACATGATCTAGATTTTTCTTGCCTTCTAGGAGCTCGATATTGAATTTGGTGTATCTCTGTTATTTCAGATTCCCAATATGTGATTTTTGGTCCTTTAGTATTCCTCTGATTCTTCTTTCCAATGCCACAGGTATGACCCAATTTGGATTCTTCAAGGGAGAGTTATGCCCAATCTCTCACAATGCCCTAATTATGGATTATTTCAGTAGAGCGAACTTGTACGGCATGCCACGTGTCACTATTTCTTCATTCGGCTCTGAAATTGATACAACAAAAACTAGAATTCGTGCACTATCTTCCATATTTTACATAATTCCAATCTGATACTCAGAGAGAGAGTTATGATGATTTTCCCAAGGTCACTTCTTTGAGATGAATTTCAAGAGCCTGCAAAAACACTGACTTCCACAGATCATATCTCTAAAAATATTGCGCACCTTGATCTAAAATTTTTATAGGAGCTTCCTCAGGATTTTGGCTTCACCTCATAAAAATTTCAGCTTTTTAACCTTTGTAGAAAAAACATTAGAGCAAAAATTCCACGATGACCTGTTTGAGATAGTGAAATCCCTACATAAGGAGGATATGAGGATCACAATTTATATCAATGCTTAGGTTGAGAGGGGTTTCAACAAGTGAACATGGGAGGGATTTTAGGAGCTTAAAAAATATTAATTATTACTTTTCAATGACCCATGCCAAAACCCCATGGGGTTTTAGCCCACTAACTGTGGTTACAAACTTCAAACATGAATATCTCTCAAACCGTGAAGAATTACGTGGCATTCCATATATCAACGAAAACATCTCGACAAGTAGAAACCATCAAAAGAATTATTGACCCAAAATAGAGTAATTTGGTAGGTAAAAATTCCGATGCAATATTTGGGTAGCCCTTGGTGCTGCTTGGGTTGACATCAATGACAACCGTTGATCAACAATCTCCCCCTTTGGCATTGATGGCAACACAAGTACTCCCCCTGCGATCATGACACCTCTTCCTACAACATTCTATCCCCCTTTGAAATCAATGGCAAAGGGTAACTCCCCCTGACACACAGCCATCTTCAAACCTGTACACACTTTCACTCCCCCTGACACACAACCATCCTACGGACCTATACACACTTCCACTCCCCCTTTATATTCTGAATAGGGAAAGTCTAATGAGAACTTGGGAGAATCCCAAACTTCTGGCAAAGATATTCAAATGATTCATGAGTACTCTTATGATCATCAATGCTTCCTGCCCAATCTACATCTGTAAAGGCTTGAATAATGATATTGTTACCTTTGGGATACCACAAGCCATATTCTGTTGTTCCCTTTAGATATCGAAGAATTCTTTTGACGACAATAATATGTGATTCTTTTGGCGTTGCTTGGAATATTTCTACTTGTCCAACTTCGTGCATAACATCTGGCCTAGAGGTTGTTACGTATAGAATACTACCAATCATAGATATGTACAACCTCTGATCCACATCCTTAGATGAGACGTCTATGCTCAATTTGCAACCTGTTACCATCGAAGTAAGGATGGGTTTGCAATCTTCCATTTTGAATTTCTTGAGCATTTCCTTGATGTACTTGGCTTGACATATAAATATTCCTTTCTCTTGCTGAGATATTTGAAGCCCTAAGAAGTATGTCAGCTCACCAAGTAAAGACATCTCAAACTCACTTTGCATCTTTGTAGCAAAGTTATTAATTAGTCGATCATCATTTCTACCCAATATTATATCATCCTATTTAGCTAGTAGATATGCTTTAGTTGCTTCATCCATAACATATATGTCATTTGGAGCTCGACTTGCTATAGCTACAATTTCACCATACCTGCCTTTCCTGATTTCACATTTTGTGGAGTTGAATAGTATTGTGTGTCCTTGATCACACATTTGTCCAACACTGAGCAGATTGTGATTCATGTTTTCAACCAATAGAACATTCTTGGCTAGAGCATCTTTGCTTCCGAGAGTAACGGTACCTAATCGTATAACATTTGAAGATCCATCATTTCCAAAGGGCACGGTTCCATCCTTATTCTCTTTCAGAGTTACAAATTTCTTTCTATCTCCAGTCATATGCATTGAGAAACCACTATCAACATACCACACATCTTTGTTGTTTTGAGCCTTGAGAGCGAGAGCACAATTATCAGTCTTCTTCCTCTTCCATGTTCGTTCGTTATGTGGCTTCAAAGATTCTTCTGGGGGATTTTTCAAGTCTGCAGTCTCTGGATATGTGTCCAAGGTTTCGAAAATTGTAACATTCAATATTATTTCTTAAATTTTCAAATCTATTGATGTTTCGCTGAGCCCTGGGAGGTTCATATTTGATAGATCTCCTGGAATTGTATTGGTTCGTAGGGTACATGTGACATTCTATAGCTTTATGACCAAATTTTCCACATGAATAGAAATAGCCATAAAAAAATATGTTGGTACCTGGATGGAAATCTTCGTCGAGGAATTGCCTTCCAAGGCTGTTCTTGTGAATCTTGTCCAATGAATTATGCATGCATGTCATATCTCATAGGTTCATTGTATTTTGTTGTAGAAGGTCCTGCATCTTCTTGTTTGTAATCGAGGCCAGTTTTGTCGTTGTAAGATCGTTGATTGTTGATGGGTTCTTCCAATGCTCTTGAGTTGTTGGCATAGTTTTGGATATTTTTTCCTTTCTCCACTTCCTTACACACCGAGACTACTTCAGCTTCTAATTCTTCCCTTTCTTGGTTGTTGTCTTCCAACTTATTTTGAAGTGACTCTTCAATGCATTTGTGTTCTTTAACTTCAATTTTGAGACCTTGAACTTTTTCTTCAAGATTATTGGAACGGATCTTGTCAGCCTTGAGCTCTTTTATAAGCTTGATTGCTTCCTTAGAAACAAAAATTATGGTCAACCCTTCTTCTTCGTTGTTTGATACCTCTTGTTTATTATGCTTGGCCATAAACAATACTCTCTCACTGGATTCTTCTTCCTTGTCATTGTCTTCATCGGATGATGAACTATCTTCTTTAGAGAGAAAGTTCCTTTTGGATCCTTGCTTGTTGAATTTCTTAAAGCCTTTCTTTCCTTTTGAGTTGCCATCACTTCTGTTAAGACATTTTGCTGCGAAATGCCCAACTTCACCACAACCGAAACATATCAATGGAAGTTTAACTTTGAATTTTCCCTTACCAATTTTTAGTTTTCTCGTAAAGTAAGCATATTCTTCATCTGAAATACCTTCTTCATCATCTCCCTTTTCTTCACACTTGCAGGTGCATGTCTTTTCAATTGAAGGTTGTTTGTCCTTATTAGTTTTCTTAGATGCAACGAACGTAGTTTCTAGATGCGAAGTACCCTCTTCTTCATCAAGTCTCATTTCATATGCTATGAGAACTCCATGTAATTCCTCTTTTCTGAGTTTGTCCAGATTTGCACTATATTCTAAGATCGATACCTTTGGGTTGAATCTCCCTAGTAACGTTCTAAGAATATTTCATATAATAGTCTTCTCGTCAGCTGGCTCTCCCAATCCTTCCATAGTATTGGTTATTTCATCAACATATTGGAAGTATGCAACGATGTTTCCATCTTCTTTAATTCCGAGTTACTCAATTTTTTCTCTATAGATTTGAAGCTTTGCTTCTTTGACATTTGAGTCACCTGCATATATATTATCAAGCTTGTCCCATACATTTTTGGCGGTTTTACAACCCAACACTTTATGATAATCATATTAAATAATTCCACTGATAATATATTCTTTTCTTTTGCATCATTTACCAAATTCTTCTTACCTTGTTCATCCGCGATTGATGTAAATCCATTTTGAACAGTGTCCCATACTTCGTAACCTTGCGCCAAAAGATAGACCTCCATTCTCCCTTTCCATAGTGCATAATTATTTTCATTGAACAGAGCTACACAATTTTTGGTATGCTCCATGACCTCCTTCTAGCTATTAAACTGCTATTGAAGGAACCAAGCTCTAATACCAATTTTTGGAAATATTGTGAATCAGTATTCCTTTTAATTAGAGCATTAGTTAATCTTCAATTATTATCAGTGTTTCTACAATGAATGCAGTAAACAAAAGGAACACAAATGCACAGATTTTTTAGGGTGGAAACCCTCTCCGGGACAAAAACTACTTGAATGATTTTCTAATAATTCTTTAATACTCAACTCCAATTGAAAATAAAGCTCCAACTTCCTAGAATCTAGAAAAACATTCTTCTCTAGCTCCCACTGGATGGATACTCTAATGCCCGAGATTCTTCAATAGTCAACTGAATGGATGCCCCAACACCCAATGATCTACAACTCACCCTACCACCACCCTACCACCCTGAAGTTTTCATAGGCTTGAACCTATTGGTGATTTCATGCATCATCCTAGCACCACCCTACCACCCTATAGAAGAATGAACTCCTATATCAGGGAAGATGGTCCACTTTACAATGATATAGAATGATGTAGAAGAAGAATACACACTAGACCATAACCCCAACTATGACACAACCACCTAATGATGATCCTAGACCTCCCGAAACTGCCTCTTCAACTCTTGGTAGATAGACACTAGTACAATTTTTACAATGATGTATTTACAATGACTTAGTACAATGATACCTTTACAGTGACTATATGTAGTGTTGCCCACTTGAACACTTCACGTGATGAAATTCTTGCTGCTATTCTACACCTTGGTTGCTTCTCTTTTCATGCTACCCTCTGTTGCACCTTGCTTTTCTTTGCTACCCTAGAAATTTTGGTCCTTTGCATCCCTTGACAACACATGATCTAGCTTTTCTTGCCTTCTAGGAGCTCGATATTGAATCGGGTGTATATATGTTATTTAAGATCCCAATTATGTGATTTTCATCCCTGTGGTAGTACTCTGAGTCTTCTTTCCAATGCCACAGGTCTGACCCAAATTGTATTCTTCAAGAGATAGTTATTCCCAATCTCTCACAATGCCTTAATTATGTATTGTTTCAGTAGAGCGAACTTGTATGGTGTGCCACAAGTCATTGTTTATTCATTCGAATCTAATATTGATATAGAAAAAACCAAAATCCGTGCACTATCTACCACATTTTACAGAATTCCAATCCGATACTCAGAGAGAGAGTTATGACAATTTTCCCAAGGTCACTTCTTTGAGATGAATTTCAGGAGCCTGCAAAAATACTGACTTCCACAGATCAGATCTCCAAAAATATTGCGCACCTTGACCTAAAATTTTTATAGGAGCTTCCTCAGGATTTCGGCTTCACCTCATAAAAATTTCAGCTTCTAAACCTTCGTAGAAAAAACGTTAGAATGAAAATTCCACGATGACATGTTTCATATAGTGAAATCCCTACATAAGGAGGATATGAGGATCACAATTTCTATAAATTCTTAGGTTGAGAGGGGCTTCAACAAGTGAATGTGGATGGATTTTAGGAGCTTAAAAAATATTAATTATGACTTTTAAATGACCCATGCAACAACCCCATGGGGTTTTAGCCCACTAACTGGGGTTACAAACTTTAAACATGAATATCTCTCAAACCGTGAAGAATTATGTGGCGTGCCATATATCATCGGAAAAATCTCAACAATTAGAAACCATCAAAATAATTCTTGACCCAGAATATAGTAATTTGGTAGGTCAAAATTCCCATGCAATATTTGGGTAGCCCTTGGTGCTGCTTGGGCTGACATCAATGAAAACTGCTGATCAACAACTCCAGGAAGCGAAGATCAAAGTTTACGTTGAAAATTCAAATCAGTTTACCAAGAAGACTCTCAAGCTATCTCATTCAAAGGATCAACTCATTCAAGAAAATAATCTTCGCCATCAAAGATTTACATTCAATACATTGTTGTAAGAAACATCATATTTTGAAGATATCCTTCGTCATCAAGGAAACTACAAGTCACTCTACTCAAGTAAGTATTTATAACCTTACTTAAATATGTCAAGATGGCATATTGTAAAGAGAGAAACAAATTGGTTGGGTCATCAAACTTTAGTTCTTGGAAGAAGATGACAGATTTGAATCTAATTGAATACGAAGTTATGTACTACATTGAAGGATCTACAATTCAACCTTAAAATAATATGCTCGAGCTCATGCCAAGTACATGAAGGGAGAAATCAGATCCCAAAGGATTCTCATAGAATCCATTAAGGACTCACTCATTCTCTATGTATCAAAACTAAAGTATGAAAAAGAAATATATGATAAAATGGTAGAGCTATTCTCTGTGAGTACTACAGGAGAAGTAATCTCTCTAAGACAAGAACTATACAAAATGAAATTATCAAGAGAAGAAGGAATCACTTCATACTTTATGAGGATTTCTGAAATACGAGATCAACTACGAGAACTAGGAAAAGCAATGTCTGACACTAAGATGACTACAGTGGTGTTGAATGCTCTACTAGAAGAATGGGGAAACTTCACTTCAAGTTTATACGAGAAGAAAGAAGCCACACCATTACATGATTTATGGTCTCTATGTAAAATAAAGGAAACAAGATTGAAATCCAAAGCTGATAAAAGATCAAGTGAAGGGAATCAAGCCTTTGCGCCAAATCTAGGAATAAAGGAAGATTCAGAAAACTTGGTCCTCAGAATAAAAGAAGAAATATGGACAAAGTACGATGCTTTGGATGTAATGAACTTGGGCCTTATAAAAGATATTGTCCTAAATCTGGAAAGGACAAGAAGAAAAAGGAATAAGCCCATGTCATAGATACGAGGGAAGAACCTGATGCAAAGAAATCTAAGAAAGAAGAAGTGAGAGATCTCTATTATGATTGAGATCATATTCCTCTTTAAGTGATTTATGTTGGTTTTAAAATAGTATGATAGGAAGAAATGTATATTAATATCATCATGATAGAAGCATGGTATGAGCTCTTGGTGAATCAACTCCTGGAAAACCTCATTGATAACAATACTAAAGGAAGGCAGTCATCAAGATCAAGGGTCATCATGAAAACAGGTGTTGACGTTTTCTAATGGAATTATTTATGAATTCACTCATTAGAAAGAATGCAGAAAATTTTCATTAGAGAATTCTATGCTACATAATTCTAGATGTGATGACATATTGATAAAGTAGGTCAAGGGAATGAAGTTCTTCATTCTAGTAAAATTTCTATAGGATGACTCAAAGGAAAAAGGTATGAGGTATATACATTTATATGCTGACACTGGATGTTGTGAATTCATGTCATATGGTTGCAGGTAATGGAATTCTATATTTAGAAGTATGATCTATGGAGGAGGATCTCTCACGGTGCACTGACAAATGAAGTCAACATAATATATCCTCATATGGAATATGAGATGGTTGTATATGATCAAGGAACTGGAAATTGGAAGTTTTTGGGAATAAATATGTGCAGAAAGGAAGAGATCATGAAGTGAAACCATGTCAAGAGGCAGTTATCATTGTGGAGCGATAAAAAGGGTCTTTTTAACTCCTAATTACCTTCACATTAATTATCAACCCAGGGACGACTTTTTATTTCAAGAGTGTACTCAGTCTGAGGCGGCTATTTACTCAAGAGTAATGTTTTGCAGTATAGTGCTTAAAATGCAAAAGTAAATGAAAGATGGAAACAAAATCTAATTGGAACAACAAGAAACTGAAATGTTCTAAACTAAATCATTCACTCAAACAACCATCAATCGAGGATACAGTAGAAATAACTCATTCCTCTGGATATTGATGCAATTGAAATCAAACCGGAACAAGACAATCAATCTAGGAACGAGGAAGCAATAACCAATGTTCTCTACAGTTGAGAGTCCTGCTTTAAAGCAATTAAAAGGAAATAGAAATTAAACTAAAGTTGCCATTGAAAGTAAACTAGGAAAACTCTTTAAAAGCACTCTTGCAATGAATCAACAGAAATGAACAGCAAAGCTTCATCTAACAAAAATGATTTATTAATGGAAAGGAATAGCAATGCTAAAATACTAGAATTAAACAACAATCTTAAATGGAACCGAACAGCAAAACTAAGTCATTAGAGAGACACAGCAACTATAAATGTAATTGAATCAGCACCCTATCAGCATGAACATTAATCACAGTTATTGAAGCAACAGCAATCGTAGTTATAATTGAATAGTAAATTAATTGAACAACCATTGCAATCATAACAAAGCAGTAATTAAATGAACCATAGTCTTAATTAGATAGCGCAGCATTAGATCATAATTATCAGCAGGACATTTCAAGTTATAATTAATAATTCTATCACTCACGCAATCCAATTATAATTTCAATATAACAAAGAAATTCTGCGAAATGTTCATAAACAAAAGATTACTGAACAAAACAATTTAAAGAAATGAAAAGGAAATCAAACCATCACACGGCAGCAATTGTAAAGATATGATACACAGCAGCAGCAACGTACTCCACCAGAGGCTGGGCCCTTAGCCGCCAGCGGACGCTGCTGGGTTACTTCAGAATGAAAAGAATGAACAGCAACTCCCAAATCATGTATTAATCAGTAAATTGTGGAATCATTACAACAGCAAAGGCTTGAGAATTACAGCATGCTACAATCCCTATCCTATCATGAATAATCCACCATCATTCTTCATCATTTTTCCATCATTTTTCATCCCCAAATCATCCCCAAATCATTCCCCATCTCTTATCTTTGTTTTCATTTAAATAGAGAGAGATTAGAGAGAAGTTACAATAAATATAAGTATAACATGATTTCTATTACAAAATTGGTTTGCTTCTAACCATTTGATCAACAAGAACAAGGCGAATTTGGCTTTGCAGCTGAGATTTGGAGGACGGCCGCAACAACAAATCTGAGAAAATCATGCTCAAAGAACCCTGAGTTTCTCTCATTACATGCCGAATTTGGGCAAACCATTCTTTACAAAAGTTAATTGGGTCCATTCTGGAAAAAACCCATGTTCCGGATTTTCCAGATTCTGCTTCATTTGCTCGAAATCTCAACCGCAAAACCGTCACTTCTTATTCCAGCGAATTTCTGAGTTGGCACTTTTAATGATCAAATCTTCAATATGGAAATTATCTTGGAGGCTAAAAATGGTGAATAATGTTACAACTGATTTATTAAAACTATCATTGATAAAATCATGCATAATCATCAATTTATTAGAAATAAAGGAGAATAAATAACATTCATTCATAAGAGCATAAATCATTATAAAAATGGATTTATGTAATAAATTATAATAAATGACATGATGAAGAATAATAGAAATGGGTGGAATAAGCGTTCAAAAGTGATAATAATAATGGTATATTAACGACCCAACAATCATCCAGAAGCCAAGAATATGTGACTAGAATATCTCCTGGGAGGATATGTAGACTTTGATAGAAGTCTGGTAAAAAAGAATACCCTTGACAAGACATATCATTAGGAAATGTGTCAATATGAATAGAGGATCTTGATGCCTACAGAAAAATGCCATGGTGAAATATCGTCACTGAGGTAACTTTTTTTTTTTCAAGTTCATACGTATATGTTTATCTGGATGAATTTGTGCAGGGCTTCTAATCATGTGAAAGGATTTAAGATCCTTGGAGATGATTTGAAACAAAGCAACATGGCATAAAAGGTGGACCAAATAAGAAATATTGATAAATCAATTTCTGGTAGATGACATGACTCATGAATGAAAGTGATGGATTATTTGTGCCCTATGAAGCTAAAGTTGAAGATTCCTCAATATCGAAATCCATGACATCTAGGGTAGGAATTCTTCATGAGCAGTTGGGTGTCTCACCATTGTTTTTGTGAGTCCCTGGTTAAGAGGGAGCCTGGTAATAATTTTCTTACTTGGAAGAAAGTTTGTAAATCCTAAGAATGAGCTTAGGTACATTCCTTATATAGGAATGAGTACATTCCCTTGTGGAATATGTCCTCCCTACTGAGAGGGAGAGATAGACACATCATTTTGGTCTTCAAATGGGAAGACAGAATGGAGGATTGGGTAATCATTTGGCATCTGATACTCTTTGAGAATGATATAGGGCATTCAAGATAAGAGTAGTCATGGATCGATATTCTTTGAGGGCTAGCTACCCAAGAGAAAAAAAGTCCAAGAAGGTCATACTTTGTGAACACCTCGGTGGAGTATGTACCTTGGAGAGACAATGACTATGGTATTTATAAGTCATGTGTCTCGCCAGCATTGTAGCCCATTGTCTCCTTGATATATGGGGTTGTTAGTCAAGGCCTTACACTAGTACAATGCTGGTTGATATGATGCTATACATATGTGATTACTAATACGATTCTTCTTATGAGATTCTTTAGTTTGAAAGTGACCATGTACCTGTATGAATACCTCCCTAGTTAAGAGGGAGCATTGAAAAGTGTAACTAGGATCTGTCTTCATGTTGACTATGTAATTGTGTATTAATTTAAAATAGAAGACAAAGATAATAAAATACATATTTTATACTTGCTTCATGGGTTTCATGAGCAAGGTTTTATTATAGACTTCTTCTTGATGTCTATTAGGTTGTGTCTTCTATTTATAAATATAATTAAGGGTCATAAATATGAAGAGTCTAGTCATATAAAATTATCCAAGACATTTTCATGATATCGTGAAGAAATAACACCTAAATGATGCTCAAATATACCCTCATCAACGCTGGATTATATTCTCTCCATGTCGGCCTATATATAGTGGTGAAATCGGCCTCATGTCGATGATTGGTCAGCCTAAAGATAGGTTATGTGCACTGTATATACCTAAGAACCTGTGACTCATTTGACCACCAAGGAATGCATATCTCTTTGAGGTATTACAGTGGTTAATTACAGACTCGATATCAGGAAGATTGCAGATAACTATGAGTCTATACAGTGTTATAAATTCTGGCATGAGTGTGGGCTAAAGGACAGTAAAAGGTGCAAATTTATCTGAAGTTTATATAGTGATTAAAGTGCGGATATCTCTAAAATAAAGTGTAGACTTCAGGACATAATTCAGTACAAGTTTAAGGACAGAAGAAGGTTCGTATATCATTAAATATATCAGAGTGTGATATCACAACAAGGAGGAAGAGACTTTAGTTCGAGAAATAAAGGAAGGTAAATCTGTAATTTACTTTCCTGTTCTATAATGCGTAAAAAGGAAGTACTACACCTCAATTGAAGAAGCTTCAGGGTCAACCAAAGTGAAAGGTTCCTATTGATTTTGTCCAATATTTATCATAAAGAATTATGTGGAAAGAAGAATGCTATGTACAAATACATTCTATAATATAGACCTAGAGACCGAGCTCTCTAGTGTTGGTGCAGGTCAGTGCAGGTTGGTGCAAAAAAGAAGAAGCAGTTTGAAGAGAAATAAAGAAGCAGTGACAAAGTCTTGGAGGCATTCTTAGGTCAAAGGTTTGAGTCTTGGTCATGGTACTTGTCATCTGAGAGTCTATAATAAGAATTTCTCGTGGGTTTTCCTCTTCAAGAGGGAGAGGTTTTTCCCTGGCTTGAAAAGCCTAAATTTGTGTCTCTTGTGTTTTGGTAATTGACTTGATGAAATAATAAATAAGTTAAGAAGAGAAGACATAATTAAATTAAGTAAGCTCACAAGTAATTATCAAGAAGATAATTTCAATTATTCACCAACCCTCTAAATTCTCAACAAATTATTCAAGTAACAACAAATGAAAATACCAATTTTTACTATACATGTAGATGAGATTGACCCTGAATATTGGTTATATATTATGGGGTGTTGATGACAAATAATATTTCAAAGTGTGCTTATCTCAATGGTGAGTCTCTTGATTGGTTGGATAGCCTTGATTAAAACGCCTAAGTATACATTAGTTGGGGAAGAATTTGGAAAAATATTCTCAAATAATTGGATCAAGGATACAAAATAAGAGGATATGCATAAGAATCGTGATGAATTGAAAGAAGGAGAAAAAAAGAGCTCGAAAACAAGGGTGATATATTGACCAAGGTGAAATCCCTTAATCCTGTATTGATAAAAGATTTTCCAAAATTAAAGTAATGACATATTAACAAATGAAAGAAGGAAAATGATGACTCGGGGAACGAATTGAAAAAAGAAGAAGAAGAGATCAAAATGTTATGCAAGCATAACTAAAATATATTTAATCATATTAAGAACATGGAAAATAATTGACAAGAGACACAATAAAAAAAATAAGGACAAAGATACCTCCAAAATAGTGGAAGATAATATTACTAGAAAAATTGAAGAGGAAATAGGTAAGAATTTTGAAGAATTCCTAAATATAGATGATGTAAAATCAAAAATAAACTATAGAATTAAAAAGAATTCAAAAAATCAATGAATGGAATCACCTTATATCTTTTGAAGGAGAACGAAGAGAAAATGATAGAAGGTCACCATAAAAATATTTAGAGTTGAACTTCAACTTGAGGGTGTAAAGGTAAAATATGATGTCAATTGAATATCAAGCATGACAATTGAAGCATGTTATTATTGGTGAAAAGGGAGTGGAACTCAAGGGAATTCCATCAATGGTGGAACCATATTGACACCTTCATCACTAGGAAAATTGTCGGGGAAAGACACGAATATCAACATCAATATTACCGAGACAGAAGATGGTAGAGCTGAGGATGCTCATGGAGTAAGGAATCAAGAAACCATTATGAAATAGTATATTATCAAATACCCTAAGCTACAACAAATTGTAGAAATTACAAAATCACTTTAAAGTAAAGGAATTATGTGACATCAAGCTATGCATGCCATACACTAATAATAAAGGACTGTATATGGATGGATTAATATCAGTGGTAGAAATAGAGAAAGAAAATAGGGAAAACCTATTACACAATGTCATCATATGTAAATCCTTAATCACAAACCTTCTCGGACAAAGTTTTTCAAAATGGGTGAATTATGTAATAACTCTAATGCGGGTATTTATGAGGTTGAATGCATATGTAAAGTGGTCAAATAGATAAGGGGTTAGCCTAAAAACGGCCACACATGTGAATTGGGTGAGAACACACGCGCGCGCGCGTTAATGTAATCATTAATGTAGACACGAACATATGATTTGGTTGGATGCACTCACATTATTTGTAGTAGGCATTTTCAATGAATAATGAGTTATTGTGTAACTCAACATATATTATATCTTTGGGACTTGCTCCCCACACTCATATTTTATGTACATTGAATGTATTATGGTTTATCATGTTATCTTGATTATTTGGTCCATAAAAATGGCAGTGATAATAATTTCTCACAATATAGGAGAAATAAGGGTGCTTGTGTTTCCCCATGTGTTTTTACTTAACCCAATACCTCCATAATTGCACAATGTGGACATTCCTCACCAACCACATCATGCATTTATAACTAGTTTCCCAAGTCAAAGGAGGTTGACGAGACTTATTTAAGGCATACGATTGAAAGCATACAAGTTTTGGGGTCGAAACTTGGCAATATATATTTACTTTTTCATGGGCCCCCTTTTATTTTTCTCTCTTATGCAATCATAGCCTCTATTGCGCTCTTTTTCTACCCTTTTGGACCATTATATATTATATCCAAATCTTTAACATTCTAGATATCTTTGAATGCTTCATGGTAAGTCTACCACATGATCCGTAGAAAGTGCATTTAAACATTCACATGCCTAGCCATTATGTAATAAAGCCTTGGCCTTGAGATACATAATAAGAATCCATAGAAGCATGTTTACAACATTATAACATGAGGTCATTTTTTTAAGTTCGCGTAGCTCTATTCTCATCATTATAATTACACATAATATGATCCAAACATTCCAAGGGTTGAGACTGGGGTATTACAAAAAGTATTGAAAATATTAAAATCAAGGGATTAAAAAAAAAGATCATAAACCATACACATATCAAAGCACACAAATAAATTGATAATTGAATTAATTTGAATGTTTAAGACAATCAAGGGAATTGTTGATTGTGAATAATGACTTAAATTAACAATTGGGAGATCACCCGGTCAAGGCCCCAATTAGGGCCTTATCCATTTAGGATGGTGATTCTGACTGGTTCAAATGGGTATATTTACCCCTCACCCTTTGTATTGATTTATGATGTTCTTATATATTATCAACGAGAAGGTGTGTCAAACTTACCCTCTTTCCGCATGCTTGCAAGAAAGTAGTACTTAAGTTGACACAGGGCGTCAGCCAAGCCACCAATGAGGTCGCTCATGCGAAATGAGACTTCTAAAAACGCAATTAATTAATATATCTCTAAATCTAAATCTAAATGAAGTGCAAGAAATTAAAGAAAAGTACTCTAAATTGATACCTAGGAGATAGCTCCCAAATACCAAGTGAAAAGATTCAATAATAATGGGGATTTAACATGCATTGTGAGATAATTATCAAGCTTCCAAAGTAGTTCTAACAACAGATATCTTTAATGCATAGCATGCTCTCTTCTAGAGATCAAAATGCTAAAAGATGAGCCATTTAAACATGGAAATAGTTCACACAATTCAATGACAATTAAATCAGTTTATAATGAAAATTATGAGTAAATAGTCACTCAAAAATTTATTTAAATGCAAGAGAAAACTAAATAAAAATGGTTGGTATATGCAATTATGAAACCAAGTAGATGATCCAACACACAAAACTTCACATATTCAACAATAATGTTAAACCATGGAATTGTGGGCACAAATCTACCATAAAAGAATAATATTTTATTAACAAAGAAAAGTATTTAAAATACAATCTTAAACCGGGATCTTATGCTATGTTTTACAAGGAATTTATCCAACAGACCTTCAAAGACATTCAAATCTTCGAGTAGTGAATAGAGGTGCAATAGTACATGATTTTCCTTTGTGACATAAATTTGATCTCAAAAAGAAAACCTCTTACAACCAAAAATCCTCTTCACAATAATGCAAAGAGTATCCTATTTGCAGAAAAAATGAACCCTTTTTCTCTATCACTTATTTATAATTTAAAAATAAAATCCCCCCAAAAAGGAGAGTTGTTGAAAGATAGATTTAATCTCTAATTTTGGAGCTGTAAATATTCCTTTTCCTTCTTTGTTGTTCCAATCCCATCTCTCCAAATCCCTTGGGCTTGATCTCCTTGGAACAAACTCTACAAAAAATATCCAAAATCTAATTAACATTTTTCACACCAAATCCAAAATGTAAGATTGTCAAAACAAATTAAAAAAATAAAATTCAATTGAATCAAATAATAAAAGAAACATCCTTGCTTTCTCTTGCTTACTGCGTAAATATGATTGGAAATTGAGAAATCTATGAATGAATCTGTGAAAACAAAGCCCCTTGGAAAATTATATTTCCCGAAAACAAACTCAAAAATTCATTTTTAGTTGCAAATTCACAATCTTCACTGATGATATTTTTTCGGGATAGTAAATGGTCATTTTTTCTTGATTTAATGATTGCATATTGTTCTCCATGGAAATATATTTCCAATGAGCTCTCATTTGCCTGATTTCATAGAGTAAAACTCAAGATATCACCTTCCAAATTTAAGTCATCAAAACAGTTAAAGTGCTAGAAATTACACAGTGTTGGGCAATTTAATTTAATTTTATGTTTTAATAATAAAAAAAAAAATTAATATATATATATATATACAATTAATTTTTTTTTAAATAAATGGGGGCACGTACATATGGGTTTCACATTTTAATGAGGTAATGTGAGAAAAGTGGAAACAAACAATCACTTCATTTTAGAATGCGAGGCCTTCAAAGACAACATGGAAAATTATGTAAATATTCTGGTAGCTAACGATTCATATAATATATTTACTGAGGGGTTTATTCAGAAGTTGGGAGCGTTTATTGTAAGACTCCATAAGAAACGAATCAAATACAAGAACCATATGGAGAAACAATCTATCCCATAGGCTATTTTTACCCTTATGGACGTTAAAATAATTTATTTCTTTATCTCTTTCATTCATGAGGTAAGAAAGGTGGAAAAGGAAAGAAAACCGTGGTGGAGAGTGGAGCCCTCCTCCCACCATGGTTTAAACAAATAAAAGTGCACCCCCCTTTGTAATGAAATACGAAGCTTCCTTATATGTTCTCTCAAGATGTCATCTCTTGGAACTTAAAATATCGGAAGAAACAAAGCCCTAGAGAATTTCTGGCAATGAGTAACCAAGAAAGAATATTCCAATCTATATTATTATTATTATTGTATGTCATTTAATATTGTTATATTTTATAATATATATTATATTCAAAAATTACATATATTTTGTTTTATTTAATATATATGAAGGGTTTGAATAGGTGATTTTAGAAAATTAAACTAATGATTAACTAATTAATCAAATAATTAAAAATTATATTTATAATTTAATTGATTTTAATTAACTTAATTAAATTAAATTAATTTTATTGACTAACATTCCAGAAATAAATGAATTAAACTAATCAAATTATAATTACATATTAAAATTTATCTATTTACAATTTATAAAAATATATTCAACTACTTTTATATATTAAAATGTAGTTTCGTGCTGCATCAACATATTTTATGTTGAGGCAGTAAAATGGACAAAACTTTGACCAATGATATCTTTCGAACTGTAAGTCAAATGAAGCGAAACTTGAAGTGTTGGCAAGTTCACAACAAAACGAAAACAATGAAGGCCTAAATGAAAATCTAAGCAAAGTGAAAAACTCGCAAAATAAAACAATCAAAGCAATTCAAGGTATTATATTAACAAAATTGATATGGAGGGCCCCATGATTTCAGAAAACTTAAGGTGGGTAGTTGTGGCCACAACAATTAGCGAAACATGGGGTCAAAACAATTTTTTCTGGTTTAAAATGATAACACTAGATTAAAAAATAAATTAAATTAAATTAAATTAAAAAATAATAATAATAATAATAATAAAATAAAAATAAAAAAATCAAATCAAATCTTTCAAAATATTCTCACATGTTACACCATTTCCAAACCTCCCACATAGGATAAAATCAAATTAAAATAAGCTCTTTAAAAATATGAAAGTACTTGAACACTCACTTCTAAAATCCAAATATAGGGAATAATTATTATTTTTATCCTATCTCTACTATTGGATAACAAATATAGTTAGGAGGTCTTTAAGGATTAGTATGAATCTATTAAATATAAAATTACCTCTTTTTCCTGACATTGGTTCACTACCAACAGGCATGTTCAGTACCTCGACGAAGCTGCCTCGATACCATGTATGCATTGACCCGTTGCTAGCAAGCTTGTCCAATACCCTTACGGGTTTGCATACACTCCCCACACATATGTGCTTTCAACTATCTTATGTACCACCCTTTTGATCAACATATTTGAAGAATTTCTTTTATCAATTGGGTGAAGAAAGCAGAGTGATACAAGATGCTTTCTACTTAAATAAATAGATGTGATATTAGTTAACTTTGACCCCTCTAGTCTTATCCTTATAGACCAATGTAGAGGTTGTAAATGTGGAGGGATTCAAATCAAAGATTATATACAATTCATTCCTTTTATAAAGGTGAACTTATAACACTTGAATTATATCTTAATGTCCCCCATCCTTAATAGTTAATGCACAAGAAAAGTGAACATTTGGTAAGGGTGACCTTTGGATAAATGAAATCCTATTGAAATGATAGAGTAAAAGTGTTAGTATGAATCCTTTGTCGAAGTGTACGAAAAAATACCACTTTAGCTACGCATAACTAATAGCCCTAACATCAAAGATGGCTACCAATATCTTCAGATCTGCAGTTAGTTGATCAAGACAAGAGCTGCAAAAAACCAGATCTATGCATAGAAAGACATTAAGCAGTAAAAAGAAGGGTTTGCTCCATATATCAATAGACAAGACAAGAACAATTTTTGAAAGAATTTTTTGTATTAAGGGCACCTGGGAGGAAAACAAGAAGATGCTTCCAATTCTCCTCAATGGGATGGGTTCTTGGAAGTCCTCATCACTTCAGATCTAGAATCTCTCTCTGTTGTTGGTGTAGAAAACCCAGACAAAGATGGAACTCAAAGGGAGCTCACACAGCAAATAATGAAGAATGTGACCAAGTGTATAGATCTAGAGTGATCTAATAGGCAACAAAAGGTGAAGGTTGGTAGGAAAAACCCTCCTATTTATAACAAAATATGGGGTCATTCTAGATCTTGGTGCATGATAACCAAATCTAGATCCACCTTTTATGGAATATTTTATTATATTTGTTGGAGGGAAAAAGCATTTGACTTGGGTCAAATCCCTTTATTTGTCAATAATAAATAAATAAATGATTTATTTAATTATTTTAAGGAAATGGTTGAATGATAATCAAATAAATAATGATTTATTTAATTATTTATGGGTGATTTAGTCATATTTAACAAGGAATATTATTTAAATAAGATTTAAGCAGTTATTCCTAGAAAATAATAAGATAAATAGAGATTTATCTAATTAATTTATTTGTTTTGGGTTAAACATGATGAGGAATAATAATTAAATTATCGTTTAATTAATTATTCCATGAGGAAAATCAAACAAATATAGATTTGTTTAATATTTCCTTTTGGGGTTTCCTGTTTAGACCATAAACAACTTAATAAATGTGTTTTATTAAGTTATTTTACATAGTGAAAACAATTTTACTTAGGGTAAAATTGGTCTTACATGGTGTACTTGGGTCCATCAAATGATAATAGGTTAGATGACCAAAAAATGGTGTAACAGATTTCTCCCCAGCGTGTGAGTGTTAGGAGCAAATCGTTTGACCGAAGTACGTTGTAAGAACTCAATCACTAGACATCAAGAGGGAAGTGAGAGAGAGAAATGTAAGGGAGTCTAATGTGCTAAAGGACTATACCCTTAGGAGACGAGACTTACAAGTGCAACAAGTCTCTAGTTTATGAAGTGGTACCTGTGCTAAAGGCGGCGGGGGAGGCATACCTATGCCTGCTGAGACAAAGTACAAAGAATGAGTGGTAATCCCGACAAACAAGGGGCCAGAGACCACCAAAATGCAGTAGGCATAAACATGAGCCGAGATAAAAAATACAATGAGGGATCCCACATACATGCTATGCTGGGATAGCAGCCCGGGACTTATACAATGATATCTAAGTACATGAGATACAAATACAACCCAAATGCCCCCTATACACGGGGAAGGGCTCACAAGATCTGACTGATACATGCAAATCAAAGAGGCGCTGCAAGCGGCTAAGGCCGACATCATCAAATATATGAAGCTGCATCGAAGGCTGCAATGAAGAGGTCATCCGGGCATGTGGGGGGCTACCTGCAGGGCCACCCCCTCATGAGGGCTGAGACATCTCACACACACCGGGGAATCACCAATAGCTGCTGCTGCATCACCGGACCATCAAGCATACGGATCTCGATCATGCTGAAAGGAGTTGGAGTGGAGAAACAATCAAGTCAAAGGGTGATGAGAGATCCCTTTGCCTGATCCGAGGCACCGAACAAGAGTGGAAGCTGGAACCAAGGTACACCGCCCTCTAGCCACAATCCTGCGGAATGCAGGAGCTGATGTCGACAGAAGGAGGTCCGCAGTAGGTGAGGCAATGAGAGATCCTCAACTAAGGCATGAGAGAAAATAGTAGAGCGACGGATAGATTAATACCGATGATGATGATGGAATGGAGGGGAATGAGTAGCAAATGGATGACTTCCCTTGCTAGAGCATAAAGGACATGAATGACATGGCAGCGACTGACACAGTATCATGAGGGATAGGGGACTGTGGGACTGACGGTCATAATGTGCGACACAAGAGAGAGACCAAGCAATGAAGGATGGAGGGCTATAGCGGGGTACAAAGGGACTCGGGATAGACTCCATGAATGGGATGATGACTCAACTTGGATGCTCTAAACAAGGGTGACTCGATGGTGATGGCACACAGTAAAGGCCCCATGGGGGACCATGAAAACATGAGTACAATATGGGAACTCACGACAAACATCAACACGAGCATGGATAAGTATGGAGACCAAATGGTGCCCCTAGTATGAGTGTTGCAAGTGAATAAATTCGATTTTGAGGAGGGTTATGGTTGAGGGGCATAGGTGCCCCCAAGAATGGTGTGGTCATGCCAAAATGTATTTAGAAAAATGGGAATATAAACATAGTTTAATGATGTGGTGCGCCATTTGTTTTCATTATGGTTATGCAGTGTGAGAAAGGGAATGGAGGATTACCAATCTCTT